>ML285049.1:55764-72102 GCA_005239495.1 Nicotiana undulata
AGTTTAGTATGTGTAGAAGTGGAGGGAGTGTGGGAGGTGGTTTCAACACAAGGATTTGATGTATGAATGCAAAGGTTTTTGTTGTGGCCTAACCGTCCACACATGGTGCAGAGCATGGTGAGGCCTTCATATAGTATTTGTTGATGGTGAGTGCCAATAAATACGGGAGTTTTTACTGGACGTTCTAAGGGTACCTCTATGCATATACGTGCATATCTACCTCTAGTTGTGGCCGATGTACATGTATCTATTTTTAGGAGTGTCCCAAGCTTGGAGCCAACTCGTTGTAAAATTTCAATGTCATAGAACTCAGTAGGCAACTCGGGAAGACAAACCTATATGGCTGAGTAAGTAAGATGTGTATTGGAGGCTATGAATTTAGGTTTCCACTTACACACGGAGAGAAAGTGATTAAAGATGAACAAGGGCCCTTTATGTAGTGTTTTGTTCATGTTTTCAGCTTTTTGGAATTTTATACGAAAGAAGTCAGAGCCTAGGTCAATGAGGGGAAACACTTCAGTGGGTTGCCACAAGGAGCATAGTTTCGTTCCTAGAGTCTGGTGTCCAACTTTGCGTCCAAATACCTTTTCTATAACAGATGACTTCCAGAGGGAGTAGAGACGGGATTTGTCATTGGATGTGAGGGGGATAAAGGTGTCATGTTGTTTTGTCATTTGTTGTTTCATCGGAGAGGTCGATTTGGGAGTGGTTCGTGTGGCAAGTACTGGTTAAGTGGTGTAATTGGTTGTGGGAGAGGAGTGTGGTATTGAAGGATGGTTTCGTATCCTGGGTGTTGGACGTTGGAGAGTCTATGTGCATGGTGATCAAATCTGGTGGTTCTGGTGGGGAATTGGTGGTGGTTAGGTCCATGATGAGGAATATTTGGTGGTAGAGAATGAGAGGTAGGCGTGGTGTTTTTTTTAGAGAGACGGGGGACTCTCTTTAACCCATAGCTTATATATATATATATATATATATATATGCTAAATGTTGAATTGTAATATATCTGTACTTTACAAGAGTAGGTTTGCTTACGCATGGCGATACGAGATAGGCATTTAACCCCTCCAACATTTTATGGTGAGCCCACTACTATAATAGTTTGTGTTCTACAGTCTAGTTATTTTATTTATGTACACTTTTGGTCATGTAGTCTGTGTCTAAACTAATACATTTGTTGTTTATCTCGAAATACGAGTAACAATTAAACTTGTAATGTGGTTCTAAGGATACGTGATCTAATTCAATGCCAATTGATAAATAGCTAAATAAATAAAGAAATAAGTGAATTAAACGATTCAAACAGATCGAACCAGTGTCATTTGAAAGTAATCAACCTCGGTTTGGGATAGGCTCGAGATGAAGCGTTAAGAACAACAAGAACAATTTAGAATTATAAGCGAGCAAAATAGTAGAGTGTTTGTATTTCTCAGTAAATGCATATGTGATTCGTGTGATGCCTACAAATGAACAGGATTCGTCTTTATATAGTAGAGGAATCCTAAATAAGGAATAACTTTAATTTCGGAAACAAAATACATGATTGATATCAATAACCGTTAATGGTTCTTCCAACCCCGAGATTCCCGCCGAAATTGGTGGTCGATTGCGGATATCTCGTTATTCTGTTACTTCAATATCGATCTAGCCCTATCGCGATCCCTTAGTCTCCGTGTTCCTCGAGCTTGAGCTTGCTTCGATACAGACTTAATCACGAGGCAGACCCTCGAGCCCATAAATCGGGCGTGGTCGATTTTAACCGCATAGCGGAACCTAGTGCTGGGTTCTCCCACTTCGGAGCCATACACTAAGAAGAACGGAGTTTCTCCTATACTGGTAGAATTATCTCCTATACTGTTAGAATTATCTCCCCTTTTGTGTCTTGGATAGTTCCGGCCATGTTTACTAGAAGAATTATCTCCTCTTTTGTTGTCTCACTAACCATGTTGAACCCGTTCAGGACTCAGGATGCATGTACAATTTTGTCGAGAAGGTCGAGATGCTCTACGACCCTCGATATGATTATGCTTGCTGAGCTACCTGGATCCACTAGAACACGTTTAACTTGAGTTTTATTTAACAAAATAGAAATTACCAGGGCGTCGTTGTGTGGCTGAGAGATGCCTTCTGCTTCCTCGTTATTGAACGATAAAGTGCCTTCGGGCACATAGTCTCGAGTCCATTTTTTTCTTGTGATGTATACTTTGGTGCGTTTGAATATAGGCCCTTGCGGGATGTCGACCCCGCCGATGATCATGTGAATAACATGTTGAGGTTCTTCTTGCTCGTTCTTTCTTTTGGCGTCTCTTTCCCCAAAGTGATATTTGGCTCGATCACTGAGGAACTCTCGAAGATGGCCTTCGTTGAATAATCGAGCTACTTCTTCCCTCATCTGTTTGCAGCCTTTAGTCCTATGGCCATGTGTGCCATGATACTTACACATTAGGTTTGAGTTTCTTTGAGAAGAATCGGTTTATATAGATCTTGGTCACCTGGTGTTCTTTATCCTTCCGATGGCCGTACTATCCCCAATGCATCGACACTGAAATTATACTCCGATAACCGAGGTGCTTCTATGGGATCCGCATATTTGTCGAAGCCAGGTTTACTCATGAGTCCCCGAGAAATCTTCCCTTGGTCACCCATTCGATCGTTCTGAGAGGAATTTCATCCTAGGACATTATTCCTTAGATCTGAGACATATGGCTGATACCGATCTTTATTCGGCCTCGATTCTCTATCAAGATCTCTATGACGTTTACCTGTCGATCGATTTGGATGTATCAAACTCGAGGGGGCTCCCAATTAGTCGTTCTCGGCCCTAATCTTTGATGGATATTTGTTGTGAACATCTGCCTAAGTTACGGCTGGGTACTCGATAAAACTCTGCTTCAATTGGCGTGATGCGATCGAAATATGCTCGTTTAATCCTTAGGTAAAAGCTTGAACAGCCTAATCGTCGGTACCTGGTGGTAATTCCATACGTTCCATTTGGGATCGAGATACGAACTCTCTTAGCATCTCGTTATCCCTCTGCTTCACTTTGAAGAGGTCTGATTTTCTTTTTGCGAACTTTATGACCCCAATATGTGCCATAATAAATGAATCTTCCAACATGGCGAATGAATCGATAGAGTTTGCTGGCAAGTTTTGGTACCAAATCATAGATCCCTTCAACAGGGTCTCCCCGAATTTCTTTAGCAGTACAGACTCGATTTCGTCATCCTCCAAATCATTACCTTTTATGGTGCACACATAAGAAGTAACGTGCTCATTGGGGTCTGAGGTCCCATTGTATTTAGGTATATCGGGCATACGGAACTTCTTTGGGATGGGCTTCTGAGCCGCACTCGAAGGGAATGGTTTTTACACAAACTTCTTGGAGTCCATTCCCTTTAAGATCAGTGGTGCCCCCGGTATCTGATCAACTCGAGAGTTATAAGTTTCCAACTTCTTGTCGTTGGCCTCGATTTTCTTTTCTCCCGATTCTATTCTAATAGTAAGCTCCTCGAGCATCCTCATTATAACAGGGTCGGTTGTCGAAGTATTATCACCCGATCTTTCAAGCACTGGCTCGGTACGGCGAGTAGCCTCTTGTTCGACCTTATTTGGTTCCCTGTGCTGGTTTTGCAACTGAGAAATGGCATTTTGTTAGGCTTACAGCATTTCAATTATTACTTGGAGACTGACTCCTTCGTCTCCTCTTCCATGTGTACCTAGACCGTCAGTTCGACCCTCTCTATGTAGGCTTCGATCGGGGTCCGCACCTAAATCGCATTCAAAGCAACATGCAAACTGACATTGACCGGGTTGACTGGCGGTGCTCCTCCGAGGCCAGCCTCTGGCACCTCGAATCCTGGAGTGATAACATTCTCGTTCTCTCCGTGAATCCAAGGCCGTCGTAGCCATATGTAGCTGTGTTTTGTGAGTTTGACATGATTTAACCTGAAAACAAAATTCTTGACAAGAAACAAGTGTAAAATAGTGTGTTATACCAGAATTAGCACCAAAAAATCACTATTATCCTTATCCCCGCGGTGGTGCCAAATAGTTTACCTCGAAATACGAGTAACAATTAAACTTGTAATGTGGTTATAAGGATACATGATCTAATTCAATATCAATTGATAAATAGCTAAATAAATAAAGGAATAAGTGAATTAAACAATTGAAACGGATCAAACCGGCGCCCTTTGCAAGTTATCGACTTCGGTTTGGAATAGTCTCGAGATCAAGCGTTATGAACAATAAGAACAATAATAACAACAACAACAATAGAGAATTATAAGCGAGCAATAGAGCAGAGTGTTTGTATTTCTCAGTAAATGCATATGTGATTCGTGTGATGCCTACAAATGAACAAGACTCCTCTTTATATAGTAGAGTAATCCTAAATAAGGCATAACTTTAATTTCGGGAACAAAATACATGATTGATATCAATAACCATTAATAGTTCTGCCAACCCCGAGATTCCCGCTGAGATTGGTGGTCGATTGCGGATATCTCGTTATTCTGTTACTTCAATGTTGATCTAGCCCTATCTTGATCCCTCAATCTTTATGTTCCTCGAGCTTGAGCTTGCTTCTATACGGACTTAATCTCGAGGCAGACCCTCGAGCCCATAAAATCGGGCGTGGTCGATTTTAACGGCATATCGGAACCTAGTGCTGGGTTCTCCCACTTCGGAGCCATACTCTAAGGAGAACGAAGTTTCTCTTATACTGGACTTTGACATTGTCTGATAAGCCCATAGGACCTGGGGCAATTTTTCTCTCCACTTCTCTTTGGCTTTGTTTAGCCTTTTCTTCAAGTTTGGGATGATAGTCTTATTTGTCGATTCAGCATGTCCGTTCCCACTAGGGTGATATGGTGTCGATAGTATCCTCCTTATTTTGTGATCTTCGAGGAATTTTTTTACTTTACTGCCGATGAAGTGTTTGACATTATCACACACTATTTCCGCAGGTATCCCGAATCGGCATGCGATGTGATCCCATATGAAGTCGATCACTTCATTTTCCCTAACTTTTTCGAAGTCCTGTGCTTCAACCCATTTAGAGAAATAGTCAGTCATAAATAATATGAACTTAGCTTTACCTAGGGCCGATGGCAGAGGACCAACGATGTCCATTTCCCATTTCATGAATGGCCATGGGGATAGGACCGAGTGAAGTTGTTCTCCGGGTTGGTGAATCATCGGTGAAAACCTTTGACATTTTTCGCATCTTCAAACGAACTCCTTAGAGTCTTTTTCCATTCTACCCCAATAATATCCTACTCTGATGATCTTTTGAACTAGTGACTCAGCGCCAGAGTGGTTCCCACAAGTGCCTTCGTGGATTTATCATAGAACATAGTCAGTATCTCCTAGTCCTAAGCATACCGCCAATGGACCATCGAACGTGCTCCTGTATAATGTCCCATCTTCATCTAATGTGAATCGAGCGGCTTTAGTCTATAAGACTCTCGATTCTTTGGGATCTGATGGTAACTTCTATTTCTTCAAATATTCGATGTATTTGTTTCTCCAGTCCCAGGTTAAGTTTGTAGAATTTATTTCACCATGTCATTCCTCGATTCCAGATCTCGAGAGTTGGACAAAATTACCTGAGTTGATCTCATCTTCTTCGACCGATGACCCCAAATTGGCAAGTGCATCGGCCTCGGTATTTTGTTCTCGAGGTATATGTTGCAGAGTCCACTCTTAGAAGTGGTACAAGGTTACCTGCAATTTGTCTAATTACCTCTGTATCTTGTCCTCTCAAACTTCCAAGGTTCTGTTTACCTGGTTAACTACCGGTAGGGAGTCGCATTTAGCTTCGACGACTTCCGCTCCCTAGCTTTTAGCTAGCTCGAGACCTGCAATCATAGTCTCATGCTCGGTCTCGTTGTTAGTCAATTTGGGTGTTTTAATTGATTGTCTAATAATGTTGCCCGTGGGCGGTTTGAAAATAATCTGGAGTCCGTACCCTTTCACATTCAAGGCACCGTCCGTGAAAAGGGTCCATACCCCCCGATGATGTACCCGGTTTTAGCAAAAGTTCCTTTTCCACTTCGGGTACGAGGGTTGGCGAAAAGTCGGCCACGAAGTCTGCTAAAATTTGAGACTTAATGGTCGTTCAGGGTTTATATTTGATATCGTACCCACCAAGTTCGACGGCCCATTTGGACAATCGACCCGATAGTTCAGGCTTGTGTAAAACATTTCGGAGTGGATAAGTGGTGATTACACATATGGGATGACATTGAAAATATCGGTTTAATTTTCTAGATGCGCTTATTAATGCAAGTGCTAATTTCTCTAAGTGTGGAAGCCTAGTTTCATTATCTCATAAGGTCTGGCTTACATAATAGACAGGAAACTGCGTGCCTTGTTCTTCTCAAACTAACACACCACTTACAGCTATCTCGGATACCGCCAAGTATAGGTACATCTTCTCATCTGCCTTCAGAGTGTGGAGTAGAGGTGGGCTCGATAGGTATAAATTCAATTCCTCCAGTGCTTGTTGACATTCCGGGGTCCATGCAAAATCGTTTTTCTTTTTGAGTAAAGAAAAGAACTTGTGGCTTCGATCTGACGACCTCGAAATGAATCGACCCAAGGCAGCTATCCGTCTAGTTAGTCTTTCTACGGCCTTCACACTATATACGACGGTGATATCCTTGATTGCCTTAATCGTATCGGGGTTGATTTCGATTCCCCGATTTAATACCATGAAGTCGAGAATTTTCCCGAGCCGACCCCGAAAGCACATTTTTCTGGGTTAAGTTCATGTCATACTTCCTCAAGATTTCGAATGTTTCCTGCAAATGAGTCAAATGGTCCTCTGTGGGCAGGGAATTAACTAACATGTCATCAATGTAAACTTTCATTGCTTTTCCTATCTGTTCTTCGAACATCTTTTTAACTAGGCGTTGGTATGTAGCTCCCGCATTATTTAGCCTGAAGGGCATTACATTGTAACAATAGGTTCCGTACTTAGTGATAAATGAAGTATTTTCTTGGTCTTCCAGTCCATCTGGATTTGATTGTACCCAGAATAGGCGTCGAGAAAGGTAAGGATCTCGTGGCCGGCCGTGGCATCGATCATGCGATAGATGTTAGGCAGCGGAAAAGAGTCCTTTGGACATGCCTTATTCAAGTCCTTATA
Source organism: Nicotiana undulata (assembly GCA_005239495.1). Lineage (NCBI taxonomy): Eukaryota > Viridiplantae > Streptophyta > Magnoliopsida > Solanales > Solanaceae > Nicotiana > Nicotiana undulata. Next base: position 62,918 of record ML285049.1, read on the forward strand.
GTCTACACAAATTCTAAGTGTGTTCCCCTTCTTGGGGACTACGACTACATTGGCTAACCATTCGGGATATTTTACCTCCAGAATGGACCCTATATTGAGAAGTTTGGTTACCTCGTCCTTGATGAAGGCGTGCTTTACCTCGGACAGGGCTTTATATTTTTCTTTATCGGTCTGAACTTGGGATCCAGGCTCAGCCGATGAGTTGTTATCTCTGGTGGGATTCATGTCATGTCTAAATGGGACCATGTAAAGCAATCCATGTTATCAATAAGAAATTTAATGAGTTTTTTCCTGAGTTCGGGGGTCAACCCCATTCCTAGGGATACCTTTCGTTAGGGTAGATACTCGATCAGTATCACCTGTTCCAACTCTTCGGCCATTGACTTGGTTGCATCTGATTCTTCGAGAACCGCGAAATTTCAAGGAGTGAGAAAATCCTCTTCTTCTTCCTCGATTACCTATTTCTCCGATTTCGTCGAGGCTGGGGTCGGTCATTGCTATTTGGCCATCTTCTTATATTTGGTGCTTGATTTTTTCGAGGTCGAAGGTTTTGATATCGGCGTCACCTCGTCGACTGCAAACATTTCATTTGCAGCGTGTTGTTCCCCGTAAATAGTTTTCACACCATCCGCCGTTGGGAACTTCTTCATTTGGTGAAGGGTCGATAGTACTGCCCTCATGTTGTGGATCCAGGGCCTTCCGAGCAGTGCATTGTACCTCATGTCGCCTTTGATGACATGGAATTTTGTGTCTTGGATTGTTCCGGCCACGTTTACTAGCAGAATTATCCCCCATTTCGTTGTCTCACTAGCCATATTGAAGTCGTTTAGGACTCAAGATGCATGTACAATTTGGTCGAGTAGGTCGAGATACTCTACGACCCTTGATATGATTATGCTTGCTGAGCTACCTAGATCCACTAGAACACGTTTAACTTGAATTTTATTTAACAAAATAGAAATTACCAGGGCGTTGTTGTGTGGATGAGAGATGCCTTCTTCTTCCTCATTATTGAACGATAAAGTGCCTTCGGGCACATAGTCTCGAGACCGTTTTTTTCTTGTGATGTATACTTTGGTGCGTTTGAATATAGGCCCTTGCGGGACGTCGACCCCGTCGACGATCATGTGAATAACATATTGAGGTTCTTCTTGCTCGTTCTTTCTTTTGGCGTCTCTTTCCCCAAAGTGATTTTTGGCTCGATCACTGAGGAACTCTCGAAGATGGCCTTCGTTGAATAATCGACCTACTTCTTCCCTAATCTGTTTGCAGTCTTTAGTCCTATGGCCATGTGTGCCATGTTACTTACACATTAGGTTTGGGTTTCTTTGAGAAGGATCGGTTTCTATAGGTCTTGGCCACCTGGTGTTTTTTATCCTTCCGATGGCCGATACTATCCCCAATGCATCGACACTGAAATTATACTCCAATAACCGAGGTGCTTCTGTGGGATCCGCATATTTTTCGAAGCCAGTTTTACTCATGAGTCCCCGAGAATTATGCCATTGGTTACCCATTCGATCGTTCCGAGCGGAATTGTGTCCTAGGCCATTTCCTTCGATCTGAGACATATGGCTGATACCGGTCTTTATTTGGCCTCGATTCTCTATCAAGATCTCTCTGACTTTTACCTGTTGATCGATTTAAATGTATCGAACCCGAGGGGGCTCCCAATTGGTCGTCCTCTACCCTAATCTTCGACCGATATTTTTTGTGAACATCTGCCTAAGTTATGGCTAGGTACTCGATTAAATTTTACTTCAATTGGCGTGATGCGATCGAAATTCGCTCGTTTAATCCTTGGGTGAAAGCTTGAACAGCCTAATTGTCTGTAACTGGTAGTAATTCCATACGTTCCATTTGGAATCGAGATACGAACTCTCTTAGCATCTCGTTATCCCTCTCCTTCACTTTGAAGAGGTCTGATTTTCTTTTTGCGAGCATTATGGCCCCAGCATGACATGGCGAACGAATCGATAGAGTTCGGTGGCAAGTTGTGGTACCAAATCATAGATCCCTTTAACAGGGTCTCCCCGAATTTCTTTAGCAGTACAGACTCGATTTCGTCATCCTCCAAATCATTACCTTTTATGGTGCACGTATAAGAAGTAACGTGCTCATTGGGGTCTGAGGTCCCGTTGTATTTAGGTATATCGGGCATACGGAACTTCTTTGGGATGGGCTTCTGAGCCTCACTCGGAGGGAATGGTTTTTACACAAACTTCTTGGAGTCCATTCCCTTTAAGATCGATGGTTCCCCCGGTATCTGATCAACTCGAGATTTATAAGTTTCCAACTTCTTGTCGTTGGCCTCGATTTTCTTTTCTCCCGATTCTATTCTAATAGTAAGCTCCTCGAGCATCATCATTATAGCAAGTTCGGTTGTCGAAGTATTATCACCCGATCTTTCAGGCACTGGCTCAATACGGTGAGTAGCCTCTTGTTCGACCCTATTTGGTTCCCTGTGCTGGTTTTGCAACTGAGCAATAGCGTTTTGTTAGGCTTGCAGCATTATAAATATTACTTGGAGATTGACTCCTTCGTCGCCTCTGCCATGTGTACCTCGACCGTCAGTTCGACCCTCTCTGCGTATGCTTCGATCGGGGTCCCCACCTAAATCCGCATTCAAAGCAACATGCAAACTGACATTGACCGGTTTGACAGGCGGTGCTCCTCCGAGGCCAGCCTGTGGCACCTCGATTCCTGGAGCGATAACATTATCTTTCTCATCGTGGATCTGAGGCCGTTGTAGCCATGTGTAGCTGTGTTTTGTGAGTTTGACATGATTTAATCAGAAAACAAAATTCTTGACAAGTTACAAGTGTAAAATAGTGTGTTATACTAGAATTAGCACTGAAAAATCACTATTGTCCTTAGCCCCATGGTGGGCGCCAAATAGTTTACCTCGAAATACGAGTAACAATTAAACTTGTAATGTGGTTATAAAAATACATGATCTAATTCAATGTCAATTGATAAATAGCTAAATAAATAAAGGAATAAGTGAATTAAACGATTGAAACGGATCAAACCAGTGTCGTTTGCAAGTAATCGACCTCGGTTTGGAATAGTCTCGAGATCACGCGTTAAGAACAACAAGAACAATAAGAACAATAGAGAATTATAAGCGAGCAACAGAGCAGAGTGTTTGTATTTCTCAGTAAATGTGTATGTGATTCGTGTGATGCCTACAAATGAACAAGGCTCCTCTTTATATAGTAGAGGAATCCTAAATAAGGCATAACTTTAATTTCTGAAACAAAATACATGATTGATATCAATAACCGTTAATGGTTCTGCCAACCCTGAGATTCTCGCCGAGATTGGTGGTCGATTGTGGATATCTCGTTATTCCGTTACTTTGATGTCGATCTAGCCCTATCTCGATCCCTCAGTCTCCGTGTTCCTCGAGCTCGAGCTTGCTTCGATACAGACTTAATCTCGAGGCAGACCCTGGAGCTCATAAAATCTGGCGTGATCGATTTTAACCGTGTACATTTGCATTTCATGATTTATGTATAATGTTTTGAGCTCCATGTTATATAAAGGTTATGAAAGAGTATTTTACGTCATGTGCACAGTTTATCATGAATTCTAATAATAGGGGTTCGCTCAGTGAAAGTTTAAGGCACCGTCGATTCCGCTCCTCCAATTTTGAGGAGTGACACGTTTGTCTTAGGTGACATTTTTCTCATTTATGTGTATCTATACTTTTCTTCTCGGAAAAGGCTATATTTTCCCATATACTATGACACAGTCGCGGATCTGCTGTGTGGGTTATGGGTGCTTGAGCACCCATTTATTTAGGGATTTTTTCATTCTTATATGTTATTGAGAACTTTATTATCTTAAATATCCATATTTAGTTAATTACCGACATAAACAAATTTTGTTTATAAAATATCTTAGGCCTCATTTGTTTTTTTAAGATTAAGACGTCTCAATCTGAATACACATCTGAATATCAAGATGTGTATTAAGATTAAGACATCTGAATCTGAATACACGTCTGAATATATTAAGATGTGTATTAAGATCTGAATATAAATAATTAAGACTGTTTGATTTTTAACATCTGAATGTATAAAATGTATCTTTATTGAAAATTGATAAACATAAAATTCAAATGAAATACTAACTAATCTAATATTCTATCAATAAAATATATAATTTTTCAAAATATGATAGTTGTTGATGGTGATGGCTAACGGGTGAATGCCGATTAGAGGCGGTGGTTGGTGGTAGTTTTAGTTGATGATGGTGGTTCATGCTAGTAGCTAGTAGTGATTGGTAGTGGTGGAAATTATGATTGAGGATGGTGGTGGTGGGTGGTGATAGTTAATAATGGCGGGTGGTGGTAGTAGTTGTGACTGAGAAAGGTGGTGGGTGGGTGGTGGTAGGTTATAATAATGGGCAGTGTCGGCTGTGGTTGTTGATGGTGATGGGGTGGTCAATTGTGGTAGTTGAGGTGGATGAGTGTTGATTGTGGGTGAGAATGATATATGGTGGTCGGAGTGGTGGGGATAGTGGGTGGTGATGGTCGATAATGGTGGCGGCTATGATTGAGGATGATGGTGGCGTGATAGTGGTGGAGGTGGTGGTGGTGGTGGTGGCGGCGGCATGGTGATAGTTGATAATGGTTGGCGGTGGTGGCAATTAATAATGAATATGTGATAACATCTTAATGAAATTAAGTCTCTGTTATAGATCTTAATCATACAGACCTATTCAGACCCATTAAGTGGTTGTGAAGTAAAAAAAAAAACATACTTAATGATTAAGATCTGAATAATTAAGATTCAGACTTTAAAAACAAACGCACTTAATGTCTGAGATCTGAATAATTAAGATTCAGACCTCCATTAAATGCAAACAAATAAGGCCTTAAAAGGTTCCCAATACATTATTTGTGTCTTCAATAAGGGGATTTAGTTACACCATTTTCCTTTTTTCTCTCCTCTCACCCTCTACTCTCCAAAATCGGAAGCATAAGGAAAAAAATTAAGTTTTGACAACAAATTAAATAAACGACAACCTTCATGAAAACTCCAATTAGGTTATGTAATGCTTAAGTTGAGATCAGAAGCCTTTCTTGAAGATATTCACAGTTATCTAAAGAAATTTTTACCATTCCATGATGTTCGAAGTCAAAGCCAACCAACCAACCGGAGTTTAGTTTTGCGTTTCTTTGTTGATGATACTTCAATTGTTCACTCCTTTGATCCTCCTTTTGGAGCAACATTTTACACCTTTAGTCAAATTGTATTAGCTGGTGATTGTTTGAGATCAACACACTAGTCAGCAAAACAAAATCAGACACATGGTATTAAATCTGTAAAGGGAAAATATAGGGGGCATCTAAAAAAGTAACTGCATCAAGTGCATGGCTAAAATATTATTTTTCTACCCAATTATATATAACTTATCTGCATTATTTTTACCCAGTTACATACAACTACAATGTCATACCACTTAAATACGAATTTTATAGAATATATTTTTTTGTATATTTTGTATCTGATTTATACATAGTAAAAATAAATTGCATACAACTAATTATATATTATACAACTATGTCTGGATTCCTTCGCTGCTACTGATACATTGTCTCTCTCTCCTTCTTGTGTCGAGGGTCTATCGGAAACAGTCTCTCTACTCATCCGGAGTAGGGGTAAGGTCTCCGTACACACTACCCTCCCCAGACCCCACATGTGGGATCTCACTGGGTTGTTGTTGTTGTATACAACTTATCGACAACTTTCATACATTATTTCTACCAGTTATATACAACTACAATATCATACCACTTAATACAAATTTTATATAATATGTCTTTTGTATCTGATTTATACATAGTAAAAACAAATTTCATACAACTAATTATACATTATATAACTTATCTACAACTTTCATACATTATTTCTACCCAGTTATATATAACTACAATATCATACAATTTAAATACAATTTTTATACAATATTGTTCAACTTGCGTACAATATTTATATATGTATATATATATATATATATATATATATATATATATATATATATATATATATATATATATATATATATATATATATATTTATATATATACATAACAGAATATAATTTTACTGCAGCTTTACTACAATTTCGTAAGTATAATGTATGTCATGTCTTCTTCTTCTTTGAGTTTCAGTCTGAAATTCAGCCAAAATCATGTCTAATCTTCACCAAAACACTCTCAAAATTAAGATATAAAATCCAAACAATATTTCCAATTGTTTGCAACAACACCAAATCCAAACAGATAATGGTTTTTGAAAATTCGAATTCGAATTTAAAGCTTCAAAGCTTTTTAATGACTGCCAATGGTGGAATTGCTGCTCTCTTTTCCTTTGTTCTACATTACTGGAATTAGAAATTGAGAGATAGAAAGAGACGTAGAGAGAATTTTTAATTATTTGCAACAACACTCAATTCAAACAAATAATGGTTTATGGAAACCCAAATTCGAATTCAAAGCTTCAAAGCTTTTCAATGGATGTCAATGATGGAATGGTGCTCTCTTTTTCTTTGCTCTATATTACTGGAGATAGAAACGTGGAGGAGTTGAAGATACGTTAGAGCGATTTTAGGACACTAATTATTATTATTAAATACCTAAAAATGTACATAATTGGTAATTGGGTATATCATATGTAATTATATTAAAACTTGAGTAGGGAGGGTAATAAAGATTGATATAGTATATCGGAATGTAAAAATTTCTTCATTTTAGACCCAAGGACTATTACTTATATATAAAAACTATTAATTCATATAAACGCATCAACTGATCACCAAGTCTTAGTACAATTTTCATATTAAAATAGATGAGCACTCATGATTTGAAAATTCTGAATTCGCCACTGCTATGACATATTAGTTATATATAGCCTATGTTATACTATTTGATATTTCTATCTTCATTGTTACCCAATTATATATATCTACCCTTATATCTAATAGACCTTGGACTAGCCTTCCTCCTACACGTGACTTTATCTTAAGCCCCTAACCTTTCTTTTAAAGCTTCACCTTAAATATAAATATCCAAATTGCAGAATGACCTCTAGACCACCTAAACATGTATCATATTTTAAAGCCGATATATATACTCTCATTTTTTTCAATTTGGCACCTCAACTCGATAAAAATGTTAATGGTTAGCCCCTCTATTAGACTGTTTATCTCAACTGCTCGACATGAATACCACGTAAGATTCTCAGCCATTTATTATTTGACAATCGTAATTTATTATTAAAAAATTATTTTTTCTTCTTTTTCCCTTCTTTTATTTTTCACCATAGCTCTGCTAGAAGAACCTTCTACCCCGACCCCCACTCAATTTCCAATGGATAAAACCAAATCTGATCCATTCAAAGTGAGACTTCACAATGTCGAAAAACCAGAACCGAAAAACACCAAGAAGAAAGAAAAAAATCAGTTTTCAATTTTGAAACCTAACGTCAAAGTAAAAGAAAAAACACTACAACTTCAAGAAAAATCACTCTTTTCCTCTTCAAATCATTTGCTAACCTTTTGTAAAACCATGGGTATGATTGGACCCCATGAATGCAATAAAACTCGCTGTCCCTTTTGCCTTTCTTCTTGTTTGGCAGGCGAAAATGATGCCCAAATTTATACTTTGATGTGATATATATTGAGCTTGATTATTGACAATTTATTCTCTTTGTTAAAATTATAAAGAGTATATACGGAAAAATATTAAAATGCTTGACTTTATTAATGTGGTAGAACATAGGGTGAAGGGGAAAATGGAGGTGGGAGTTTGTAGGAAAGACAAGAGAGGTGGGACGGAGCAAAAAGAGAAGCGGAAAGAGAAAGGCCTTTTTTCTTTTCTTCTTTTCTTTCTCATTTATATTTTATTATGATTCTAATTTTTTTTTAATAAAGAAAATATTATCCGCGCGCCTTGGCAGCATAATTTGCACACAATTTGGCCATATCACCTGCGCCGCTTTCACATAGGCATAGTCAACGGTAAAAGGAGTTTATTAGTACACATTCCGTCAAGTTGGAGTATTTCAATAGAAAAGTACAAGTCCATGTATCGATTTTGCAAACTAGTACAAGTTTAAGTGGCCCGAGACCATTTGGCCTATCCAAATTAATAACCCATCCCAAGACCCTATCTGGGAATGACTCCACCTTGACCACCATCATCGCCACTTTCTTCACCCACTCCCCTCTTCCCCCTACCCATCTTCTATTCTTCGTCTTCCTCAACCTCTTTGTCACGACCCGTTTTCGGGTTGTGATGGCGCATGTCGTGGAACCAGGCTAGCCAACCGTTACAACAATACTCAATTCATTTACTAGAGATATTTACTCATTATTGGCTCAACTCATAGAAATACGGAATTTTTTAATCATTTAAAACAGTCTAACAGAAGAAATAAGCTCCAACAATCAATCTAGGATCTGGAGTCACGCAGTCATGAGCTACTAACATCAATACAACTGAGAAATAATACTGAAGTTTTAAGTTTCCAATTTCTAATACAGGAGGGAAGAATAGGGAAAAGAGGGACGGGACAGCGAACGCCAGCTGCTACCTCGTCGGCTCTGAGAGAATAGCTGCTATCACCGCTCCGCGTCCAAATCTTGGGCACCTGGATCTGCACACACAATGTGCAGGTAAGTAACGAAAACAACCTACGGTCTGAGGAGGTAGTGACGAACTCAACCTCCGTAAATAACAATTCGAATAATGAATATTTATAAAATTAAACGAGAATATCAGTGACAATCATGTTATGCAAATGACCCTAGAACTTAGTCAAATCCGTGAATAACAAATAAATTCCATGTATGTAACATGCAACTCTTACAGGTGATCCTCTCGGTACACATAATTGGCCATTGGCCCAGGGAAATCCATCCCGTAACATGTACGACGTGGTGACTTAGTCACTAAGTACCGAGGGAGCAGGCCAATTCAGCCTTTCGGAGAAATCCATCTCCGGGATATCAAACTCATCCATAATCAGTACCAGGGAAATCCATCCCTCCATATCTCATAAACAGTATCTGTGCCAGGGAAATCCATCCCTCTATATCTCATATATTAGACAAATCCATGTCCAGGGAAATCCATCCCTCAATATCTCATATCTCGGACAAATCCGTGTCCA
>ML285050.1:1773-39819 GCA_005239495.1 Nicotiana undulata
TGTTGTTAAAATTTCTGACTTTCGAGACGTGGGCCCGAGGGCAAGGTTTTGACCGAATTCGGGATTTTTGGTATATTTGCTAAATTTTGATTTGGGTATTGTTCCTTAGCACATTGTGACACTATGTAATTGATTATTGATAGATTTGGAGTATTTTGAGGCCGATTCTCGAGGAAAGGGTCCGGCGGAGTAGAGTTGAGCAGGTTTCGAGGTAACTAACGGCTTCAACCTTGGAACTGAGGGGTTCAAAACCCCAATGTACATGCTAATTGATGATAGCTACTATGATACACTCGCCAAGTGACGGGCATATGAGTGTTGGTTGATATTTTGTGGCCCAGCTTATCCCCAGGCACGATTTAACTGTTATTCCACCATGATATCGGTACTGTGAAGGCTATTAATGCGTAGAAACTAAAAGAAACATAACAAGTATAAATGATAAGACTTCATGTCTATATGTGGAGACCGGAAAGGGTCCGTTACTGTTGTTTCTATTGCGAACTTTACTTGTGCATACTCAGTCCTGTTATTATACATGTATTCGTATTTCAGTCTCAGAAATCATTTATTTATCATGCATTGCCATTGTTTGGGCTGTTTACATAATGAGAGTGTTGTGAGGAGACTGGTAATTCTGACTGAGTATGGGCCTAGAGCCAAATGTTGAGATGATATACCCTTCGTGGGCTTGATATATATATAGCGCTTGGGCCATATCCTTGGCGGCCCCTCCGGAGTCTTTACACCCCCAGTGAGCGCACAGTTATTGAGGGATGGATTTCCCTGGACATGGATTTGTCCGAGATATGAGATATTGAGGGATGGATTTCCCTGGACATGGATTTGTCCGAGATATGAGATATAGAGGGATGGATTTCCCTGGCACAGATACTGTTTATGAGATATGGAGGGATGGATTTCCCTGGTACAGATTATGGATGAGTATGATATCCCGGAGATGGATTTCTCCGAAAGGCTGAATTGGCCTGCTCCCTCGGTACTTAATGACCGAGTCACCACATCGTACATGTTACGGGATGGATTTCCCTGGGCCAACGGCCAGTTATGTGTACTGAGAGGACCACCTGTGAGAGTTGCATGTTACATACATGGCATTTATTTGTTATTCACGGATTTGACTAAGTTCTAGGGTCATTTACATAACATGATTGTCACTGATATTCTCGGTTAGTTTATGAAATATTCATTATTCGAATTGTTATTTACGGAGGTTGAGTTCGTCACTACCTCCTCAGACAGTAGGTTATTTTCGTTACTTACCTGCACATTGTGTGTGCAGACCCATGTGCCCCGAGATTTGACGCGGATCGGTGATAGCAGCTTATCTCTCAGAGCCGACGAGGAAGCAGTTGGCGTTCGCTGTCCCATCCCTCTTTTCCATATTTTTCCTCCTGTATTAGAAATTTGAAACTTAAAACTTCAGTATTATTTCTCAGTTGTATTGATGTTAGTAGCTCATGACTGCGTGACTCCAGATCCTAGATTGATTGTTGGAGCTTATTTCTTCTGTTAGACTGTTTTTAACTAATTAAAAACTTCCGTATTTCTGAGTTTTGCAAAAAATGAGTAAATTTCTCTAGTAAATGAATTGAGTATTGTTGTAACGGTTGGCTAGCCTGGTTCCACGACAGGCGCCATCACAACCCGGATGCGGGTCGTGACAGTCCACCTCCATTTGGTTGATCACCCTAGTTTTAGTATAACCTGAGGGGTGATTCTCCACCTAGATTAATTGATTGGGTAATAGCCTAATTAGGTAATTAAGAGATAATCATGTAACTTCGAAACTAAGATAAATAATAAAAAACTAACTCTAAGAACATTAATCAACTAATTGAGTTAATTATTTAACCTAAACTCCTAAACAAGTCTGAAGTCAATTAGGAATTAAGTCCCTTAATTGACTAAGTCCTAATCCTAGTTAAGAATAACTAATGAGATTTAATTAACTAAAGTAAGTTATAGGATCAACTAACCCAAGTTAAATAGATAAACCCTATTAACCTTAACCTTAGTTACCTAAAGGGTAATTCTAGGGACTTTAAGGGGTAGTATAGGTTTTTTAGCTAAAGGAATCTTGGGTGTAACAACCCAAGAACCTTCTAGAATCGACAAATCAGATTTTTTGGGGTTTAAAAGGTAATTTCAGGAGGCTGGAACCTTCTAGAATAGGGCAGCTATCCCAAAAGGATAAGGGTGACAGCTGCATTTATACCTTCCTTCAGCTTATTGGATAAGGAATATGCTAAGCATATCCTATCCCAAAAGCCCCTATAAATACTTGACCCTGCTCTCTGATTTAAGGAGTTTTTTTTTACAGATTTGTGAGGAATTTTACACACTTTCTACCACTTAAAATACTCTTCTTGGTTACTGAAAATCTGAAGATAACACAACAGAATTTCCTATAAGTTTTTTTTTTCTCACAAAAATTCTTTTGGGATTCTTTTTTCCTTGCTCTTAAAAACAGAAAGAAAGGTATACTGCAACATAAGTGTAAAACATGCCAAAAGCTATTTTCTTTGTTAGCTGTTGGTTTTTCTTTCCGGAAGAATTGATTTCAACACTGATTTCTGGGTATTCAAGTAGTCTCTTGGGTTTCTTTCCTACTGTGGTTGTGGATATTGGTTGCTGAGTTTTCGGTTGCTAGTTCCTAGACCTTTATTTGGTCTAGAATTTTTTCTACTGTATTTTAACTCTTTGAGGTATGTAATATCTTTTTTCATTTAGTGAAATGTTTGCTAAATCTTGTGTTTGAAACTTGTGTATGTTTTGGTTGAAATTGTTTGCTAGAACCATTAATCTAGGACTGTTCAATATGTGTTAATGTTCTCCTAAATGATAGATTAATCCAGTAACTTTAAATATGTCGTTTATGAACATGCTTAATCTGTAGTTATCCTTATTTTCTCAATCAGTAAGTTTCACATGTGTTAGCAATCATGATTTTAAATCCATGTTAGTGTTAGCACTATGGGAATTGAATATGACCCACTCATGGTCAGACTCACTCCCTGATAATGCATAAACCCTTTTGATTGTTTGGAAATAAATAAGAAATGTAGGTTTGAGTCAAAGAGTACTGTTGAGCTTGCACAGGAGCAACAACCATTTTATTTTTATTATCTCATAATTTTTAGGAAATTGTATTTTTTGAGTAGAAAATATATTTTTAAATTCTATATTTGTAAAAAATAGACTAGACTCTATATGGAACTTCATTCAGTAGCTTTCTTCTTTTTTTAAAAATCTGAAGCTCTCTTGTTACGAAATGAGTCTTAACAATTCGGGCTAGACCTTTGAAGTTCATTAAAACTGGACCAGTTTCGATTGAATGGCCCCCCTATAAAGCTTAAACTAGCCTGAGCCCATGATGTTGGGCCTGAAAGGCATTAAAATCCCAAAGTTTCTAGGGATGTATATTGTCGAAAATTATATAATGTCACATAGGTTAGGAACCTGATTATCAGGATTCAATTGAGATTCAAAAAATCCATTTAAACTTTGTATGATTTTGCTATTCAAACTAAAATGTCTAAAAACCAAAAGGAAAAACTTGTTCTCTTATATTCCTATGATTTACCTTTAAAAACTGCTTGTTTTGCCTGTGATGAATTTCGAAAGGTATAAGAATAGATTTGTTGTTTCCATCAAACTCAGAGAACGTTCGTTTAAGTATTTTGAATATAGAACAGTAGACACACGAATTCTCTCAATATGTATGAGTTATGAACTAAATAGCGTGTATGAAATTGAGTAAAACCATTTAGTTAAATGTTCTAAATGTAGTTGAATGTGCTTATTCGGTTCTTTAAATACATGATCAATGCATAGATTTTGTAAATCAGTAATTCTGTTTTTAGGACTTTTTTGCAATCCTTTCAGTGTTACCCTGCTTTTAATTGAACTATATAGCTTCCCTTCTTTCACAATAAGCCATAGTTAGGATTGGCCAAAAGGGTAAACAATTGATTGGGCTAAAATATGGCTATAGCCCAAGCATTTTGTCCTTTAGATTAGTGAATTTAATCTTAGACAACCTTTTACATATCCTCTAGGTTGAAAAATACTTCTCTTAGTTTGAAATTTAGTAAGTAATTAAATATTACTTCAAATAAACATAATATACATTCAAGTGTGGCAACTTGTTCCCCCGACTCTTACTTCAAACAATAATAAAATCACACGTAGCAATCATGGGTGCATTTCATGTGACGTGGTTGCGATGTGTCTAAAAAATACAAGTGCGCGCAATCGTGACTTGTTCCAAGATAAATCCATAAAATATCAAAATGATTCATATACATACCTTGTAAAGCTAAAAATACATCTTTTAGATAAAAAATTCCAAAAGGTAGAGAATAACTGAATATCGCCTCAAATAGGAATTTTTAACCGTCATGACCATAGTCTTGACTATATAATCTACACTCGGGTGTGGGATCTCATGTCCCCGACTCTAACTAAAAACAATAATAAAATCACATGTTGTAATTGCGGGTGCATTTCATGTGGCACCACTACAATGTGTCCAAAAACAAACAAGTGCACGCCATTGTGACTTGTTTCAAGATAAATCCATAAATGTCGAAAGCGGCTAAAGTTTAAAAGGTTAAATGCAATAGGCTAAAATATGTAAATAGTCAGATAATTTAGGCCAAATATTAATAGTTAAGCGACCGTGCTCGAACCACGGAACTCGGGAATGCCTAACACCTTCTCCCGGGTTAACAGAATTCCGTACTCGAATTTCTGGTCGCAGACAACTTAAAACATAGTCTAAAACAGTGTCTAAACAGAGCCTCGATTTGGGATTTCAATAAAACAGTGTCCCAGGACATCGTCAAAATTCCGGGTGGCGACTCTGAAACGAAAATAAATCCCAAATCCGAATAATGTCACTTAAACTCCTCTTATTATCCCTTTATTATTACGGGGGTGAAAAAGGAGGTGTGACAGGGGGGGGGGGGGCCCTAAGTTGTTTATCCTAAAGGATCACATCGGTACAATGCCCGGTAATCACTCCTCAGAAGAGGGGCTACACGTGACATTAGCGCACCGGTCATCATATCCATATCTACCCTTTCCCACCCCTTAGCGATTATTTAAGCGAGTGTTATTTACGATCTCTATGCGTGCTGTTATCCGTTCCTTCTTAATGGCCCCGAAGGAATTTAGGACCTCTACCTATGGGCAGTTCTAGACAGACCCCTAAGGTTAAAAGGAGAAAATACTAAGGNTCATCAGAAGAGGGGCTACACGTGGCATTAGCGCACCTATTATCATATCCATATCTACCCTTTTCCACCCCTTAGCAGTTATTAAAGTGCGTGTTAGTTAATGACCTCTATTGCGTGCTGTTACCCGTCCCTTCTTAGTGGTCCCAGAGAAATTTAGGACCTCTACCTATGGGCAGTTCTAGACAAACCCCTAAGGTTAAAAGGAGAAAATACTAAGGTGACAGGCAAGAACAAATATGACTTTAGCAGATAAAACAGAAAGGAAGCAATTAAGAGGCTCAGATTTACCTCCGCAAATATTGCATGTAAACAACACGTCTCAATCACAAACAAGGGCAGTATCATTAAACATGACCCTAAAACATGATGTCTAGGTGAGTATCAAAACTCAAGAGATATGCAGATTTGATTTATAACTTCAAAAGCAGGGTCCTAATCGGTTTGCCTACTGGTTTTAAATATGTTATGCATTAAGCAGTAAACAACAAGAGAGGCAGTTTCCAGATTTTTTAAAAAGGGTTGATTACCTAAGGCTTTCCTAGGCGTGGGATCATGCATAATCATCGCCAGAGTTATTAATAATTCAGAAGTCATTTTCACTTAAGAGCATGATGTTCTAAGTGTTGCAAAGACAAATGGATTATGACCAGTTTTACTTAAACAGGATAATCAAATATGAGACAGCTTTATGTCCTTTTTCATGCATCAGTAGTTTAACTAGGTGTGACTGAGCGAGTGCAAATGAGACCCTAAATCAAGCTATCTAGTATGATCATACAAAATGCAGAATGATTTATGTGCGAAATTCCTAAAGCAGGATTTCTAAATGCACAACACGATTTTAGGATATGCAAAACTCCTAAAGCATGATTTCTAAATGCACAAAAAGTTACAGCATTGTTAGGCATGACTTCAAAAAATGTGCAGAAGCAACAGTTTGTGTTAATGTTGTTACTTAGCCAAGAAGCAGGATTTCTAAGTGATAAATAGGGCCAAATGAGATGTTGAAGCAGTAAACCTAAACATGATATCTAATGAATGACATGCATTGAATGTGTGATGACCCAAAAGGTCATCCCCTATATCCTTAGCTAATTCTGTATTTCGAGGTCATGAAAATCTCCTTATATCTCACCTCGATTTGCGTGTGTAGCCGGGAAGCCGTTGAGTGAAAAACTGATAAAAATGTTGATTTTATATGAATTAATTGAATAAAGTTGACTTTGGTCAACATTGTTGGTAAACAGACCCGGACCCGTGATTTGACGATCCCGGAGGGTCCGTCGGAAAATATGGGACTTGGGCATATGCCCGGAATTGAATTTCGAGGTCCCAAGTCCGAGAAATGAATTTTTAAAGAAAATTGTTTTCTGATAAATATAAAGGGTTTTGAAAATAAAATTTGGTATGATACCTATGGTATCGGGCCCGTATTATGGTTCCGGAGCTCGGAATAGGTTTAATATGTTTTATATGTGTTATCTGTGAAGTTTGGTAATAAACGAACTTTGTTTGACGTGATTCGGATCAAAAAGGGAAACTTTGAAGTTTAAAGAGGGCTCGGGTGAGTTTCGGGTGTCGGAGTGCAAAAACATGGAAAAATCTAGTGTAAAGTTCATTTTCTGGTGTCTAGTGTTTAAGACTATGCGATCGCATAGGAGCGTCCGTGATCGCATAGTAGTGTGAGTGGGGGTGAGTCTGTTTCCCTATGCGATCCCATAGGCCTAGTTGCGATCGCATAAGGGGTTAGGCAAGTTGGGGAGGGGGGCTTGGTAGTACACTGTGCGGTCGCACTTCTTGACCCGCGATCGCGAAACTCAAGCCTAGTTCCACTATGCGATCGCATCCTTTTCCCCCCGATCGCATAAGACAAAATCGCGCAGTCATTTTTAAAAGTCCAAAACAGAATACAAACAGGAATTAAGCCATTTTTCACAACCCTCTTCTTCTCCAAACCCCATAGATGATTTTTGAAGATCTCCTTCACCATAATCTCGTAGGTATGTAATCCTTAACTCGTTTCCTTCTATTTTCATCAACATCTATTAGATTTTAGGCCTAAAAACATGGAATTAAAGGTAGAAAATTGGAATTTGGGTAGAGTTAGGCCATTTTGATTATCTGGGAATTTGATCTCGTTTTGGGGTCGGATTTCAAAACAAATTATATATTCGGGCTCGTGGGTGATCGGGTTTTGATCTAAACCTCGTGTTTCGACCAAGCGGGCCTGGGGTCGATTTTGGGATTTTTGGGAAGAATGTTGGGAATTCTATAATTATGCATTGGGATTGAATTGTTTAGCACTTATTGATGTTATTGGGTCAATTATGTCTAGATACGATTGATTTGGAGTCGGGTTCGAAAGGAAAAAAAGCGGTGCTAGAGCCTTGATTTGGATTCTTGGAGTCGAGGTAAGTGTTTGGACTAACCTTAGCTTGAGAGAATAGGTGTTGAGTCATATATGCTACGTGTTTATTCCATGTTCAATGTATAGGTGAGGTGACGAGTACCTATATATTGTTGTCAAGCATACCCGTGAGTCGGTTTTGACGTTATATGTGTTTTTCTTCGATATTCACTGTGTTATGAAGTTGATTTCATTTTGGAATTTATTCAACTGTTGAAAATACTTGGTTGAGAACATGTTGATAAATTGGTTCGGTTGAGGATTATTTTATTAAGTTGTATAATTGAGCGAGATTGGTTATAGCTGAGTCCCTTGGCGGGACAGTATTATTCTGTTGTTGTTCCCTTGCCGGGGTGTTGCGATTTATGCTTCATGCTGTTGATTCCCTTGCCAAGTTGTTGTTTGATATTGTTTGGGTGAGGAAGAGTGTAAAGCACGAAGGGTGATTCCGTTTATTCGTTTATTCATTGCATGGTGAGGATGAGAGTAAAAGCACGAAGGGTGATGCCGTGCCATGATTTTACATTTAAAGGCATGAAAGATCATGTCGTGCCCTTTTATTTATTCATTGCATTGTGAGGATGAGAGTAAAAGCACGAAGGGTGATGCCGTGCCATGATTTTACATTTAAAGGCATGAAAGATCATGTCGTGCCCTTTTATTTATTCATTGCATTGTGAGGATGAGAGTAAAAGCATGAAGGGTGATGCCGTGCACTTGTTTTGGTGAGGATGAGAGTAAAGCATGAAGGGTGATGCCGTGTACATATTTGCTTTGTGTTGTTACGTCTTGTTGACATTTATTTGTCTATATTGCTGCCTTGTTCAGTTATTCAGTATTGTTTTCCCCTTGTTCCCCAGTATGTGTTTCACTGTTATGTTGTACTTAATTGTTTATTTCCGGTCACTTCTCTGTTATATATTATTGAATTGCACAGGTATTTCGTTGTCTGTCGTGTCTAGCCTCGTCACTACTTCGCCGAGGTTAGGCTTGGCACTTAGTAAGTACATGGGGTCGGTTGTACTGATGCTAAACCTGCACTTCTTTATGTTGTGCAGATTACGGAGCCAGACCTAGTGGGCATTGATCGAGGGAGTATCCTTCAATCCATAGGCGCCACTAAGGTAGTCCCGTAGACGTTCGTGGGCCTTGGCGTCACCTCCTTTATCTCTCTTTTCCTGTCTTTTCATGTATTTCTGAGAAAGTAGCTCCTTGATTATTCAGACATATATTTGTAGTAAATCTTAGACAGTCCATGAAAGTTTTGACACCAAATTTTGGGGAAACTATTATAGACGATTTGTGTAATACTGTTCAATCAAACTGTTAGATTTCATATCTTCTGCACTTTGATTCTAATTGTTCTTGAATATCCCTGTTAATTGCTATGTAATAAAGGAATAAACTAGAATGACTGGAAATGTTGGTTTGTCTAGCGGGTTCAACGTTAGACGCCATCACGATTACGACGGTGGGATTTCGGGTCGTGACAAGTTAGTATCAGAGCACTAAGTTACTTAGGTCTCACAATTCATGGACAACCTTGGTAGAGTCCAAGGGATCGGTACAGAGACGTCTGTACTTATCTCCCAGAGTCTGCAGAGTTAGGAATAACTCCACATTTCTTCTTCTCTGTCGTGCGATTTGAATTCTAATGCTAACTGAGTTTCAATTCTATTCTCTCGCAGATTGCGAGAACGCGTGCTTCCTCATCTACCGATTAACATCTCGATCCTCCTGTTGCATCTCCTACGAGGGGCCGAGGACGAGGCCGTGCTACAGGCTGAGGCAGGGGCAGGGCTCAGCCTAGAGCAGCAGCCCCAGTAGAGGACCCATAGGTAGACTTTTCCAGTAAGGTTCCTGCTCAGACGGTTCCAGTTGGACCATCTTAGGTCCCAGAGGGGTTCATTGCCACCCCGGTTCTTCAGGACGCTCTGGTCCGCTTAGTGGGACTCATGGAGAGTGTGGCTCAGGCCGGTCTACTTCCTACTGCACCAGCCGTCTCTCAGGGTGGGGAAGGGGCCCAGACTCCTGCTACTCGCGCACCAGAGCAGTTAGCCACTCAGTTCTAGACTCCAGCACATCATACAGTTGGAGCAGCTCAGCCGGGTATTGTGGCACAGGAAGTTGAGGGGGCAGTTATGTCTGCCGATGCTTTGTGGAGATTGGATCGGTTCACCAAGTTATTTCTTACTACTTTTACTGGTGCACCATCAGAGGATCCCAGGATTACTTTGACAGTTGCTATGAGGTTCTTCAGAACATGGGGATCGTAGGGACCAATGGGGTTGATTTTGCTACATTCCGTCTTTCTGGTAACGCTAAGACTTGGTGGAGGGACTATTGCTTGACCAGACCAGCTGGGTCTTTGACTTTGACTTGGGCTCAGTTTTCCGAGTTTTTATTGGAGACGTTTCTTCCAGTTACTCAAAGGGAGGATCTTCGAAAACTGCGGCTCCAACAAGGATCTATGACTGTTACACAGTATGAGACCAGGTTCATCACTCAGGACCGACATACTATCATGATACTCCTCACTGATCGAGAGAGGGTGAAGAGGTTTATTGAGGGACTAGCTCAGCCTATTAGACATCAGATGGCCATAGAGTCAGGTAGTGATATTTCATTCAAGGAGGCGGCCAATATGGCCAGGCGTATTGAGACGCTCTTATCACAGGGTAGTGGTCAGGGGTCTGACAAGAGACCTCATCATTTTGGTCGATTCAGTGGTGCTTCCTCTGGAGGCAGAGATTCTTTTGGCAGAGGTCATCCTCTTAGGCCATACCAGTCGACACTTCAGGTGTCCCGTAGTGCACCACCAGCTCCTATCATTGCACCGCTGCTTCAGAGCTTTCAGGTTGGTTATTCTGGTCGACAGGGATAACTTCAGGGCTAATAGTCTCAGCAGCAGAGGTCTTGTCACTCTTGTGGTATTCCAGGGCACATTTCTAGGTATTGCCCCCAAGCTTCTAGTAGTTCTCAGCACCCGGGTTCCCGTGCTATGATTTCTGCACCAGGTGCACCCCCACCCCCTCAGTCAGCTAGGGGTGGAGGTCAGATAGTTAGAGGTGGAGGACAGGCTATGAGAGGTAGAGGTCAGGCCTCAGTAGGTCGACCTAGAGATGTTCAAGGTAGAGGGGCTCCGCCCCGATGCTATGTTATTCTTGCAAGGCCTAAGGCTGAGGCCTCTGATGCAGTCATTACAGGTATGGTTTCAGTTTGGATTAGAGATGCTTTGGTTTTATTTGATCCGCGGTCTACATTCTCTTATGTGTCTTCATACTTTGCTTCTTATCTGATTATGCCCCGTGATTCCCTAAGTACTCATGTATACGTATTTACACCGTCGAGTGATTCTATTGTGGTAGATCGAGTCTACCGTTCATGCTTAGTGGTTATTGGTGGTCTGGAGACTCATGTAGATCTCTTTCTTCTTGATATGGTTGATTTCGATGTTATCTTGGGGATGGATTGGTTATCTCCCTACCATGCTATTCTGGAGTGTCATGCCAAGACTGTGACCTTGCCCTTACCGGGAGTACCTCGATTGGAGTGGAGAAGGGCTCCTAGTCACTCTTCCGGTAGAGTTATTTCATATATGAAGGCTCGGTTGATGGTCGAGAAGGGTTGTTTGGCCTATTTGGCATATGTTCGTGATTCTAGTGCCGAGTTTCCTTCTATGGAGTCCGTGCCCATTGTTCGTGAGTTTCCGGAGGTATTCCCTGTTGACCTGCCGGGTATGCCACCCGACAGGGATATTAACTTTTGCATTGATGTGGCTCCGGGCACTCAGCCTATTTCCACTCTGCGTTATCATATGGCCCTGCCAGAGCTGAAGGAGTTGAAGGATAAGATACATGATTTTCTTGATAAAGGCTTTATTAGGCCTGGTGTTTTTCCTTGGGGTGCCCCCGTGTTGTTTGTTAAGAAGAAAGATGGCTCAATGAGAATGTGTATTGATTACCGGCAATTGAACAAGGTTACTATTAAGAATAAGTATCCTTTGCCGAGGATTGATGATTTATTTGACCAACTTCAGGGTGCCACAGTGTTCTCCAAGATTGATTTGAGATCTGGCTACCATCAGTTGAGGATTAGGGCATCCGATGTCCCTAAGACAGCTTTTCGCACTCGGTATAGGCATTACGAGTTCTTGGTGATGTCATTCGGGTTGACAAATGTCGCCGCTGATTTTATGGAGTTGATGAACCGAGTATTCAGGCCCTATTTGGACTCGTTTGTTATTGTTTTCATTGATGATATTTTGATTTACTCTCGTAGCCGATAGGAACACGAGCAGCACCTTCGAGTTGTCCTCCAAACTTTGAAGGATAGTCAGTTGTATGCCAAGTTTTTCAAGTGTGAGTTCTAGTTGAGTTCGGTAACATTTTTGGGTCATGTGGTGTCGGCATAGGGTATTCAGGTGGATCCCAAGAAGATTTCAGCAGTCAGAGATTGGCCTAGACCCACCTCAGCTACTGAGATTCGAAGTTTCTTGGGCTTAGCAGGCTATTATTGCCGATTTGTAGAGGGCTTTTCATCTATTGCAACCCCGATGACCAGGTTGACTCAGAAGGGTGCCCAGTTCAGGTGGTCTGATGAGTGTGAGGCAAGCTTTCATAAGCTCAAGACAGCCTTGACCACGACACCGGTGTTGGTTTTGCCCATAGGTTCAGGGCCATATACCATGTATTGTGATGCTTTACGGGTGGGGCTTGGTGCAGTGTTGATGCAGGATGGCAAGGTTATAGCCTATGCTTCTCGTCAGTTAAAGATTCATGATAAGAACTATCCAGTTCATGATTTAGAGTTAGCAGCCATTGTTCATGCACTGAAGATTTGGAGGCATTATTTGTAGGGTGTGTCATGTGAGGTTTTCACTCATCATAAGAGCTTGCAGTATCTGTTTAAGCAGAAAGAGTTGAATATGAGGTAGAGGAGATGGTTAGAGCTATTGAAGGATTATGACATTACCATTCTGTATCATCCGGGGAAGGCCAACGTGGTGGCCGATGCTTTGAGCCGAAAGTTAGCCAGTATGGGTAGTCTTGCTTATATTCCGGTTGGGGAGCGACCACTTGCTGTAGATGTTCAGGCCTTGGCCAATCGATTCATGAGATTGGATGTTTTAGAGACTGGCAGTGTCTTGGCTTATACTGTGGCCCGTTCTTTGTTGTATGATCGTATTCGGGACCGGCAGTATGATGATCGTCATTTATGTGTTCTTAGAGATACGGTCCGGCACGGAGGTGCCAAGAAGATTACAGTTGATGATGATGGGGTCTTGAGGATGCAGGGCCGTATTTGTGTGTCTGATGTTGAGGGTATTCGTGAGGTTATATTGCAAGAGGCCCATAGTTATTGGTATTCCATTCATCCGGGCGCCGCAAAGATGTACCAGGATTTGCGGCAGCATTATTGGTGGCGGGGGATGAAGAAGGACATTGTAGCATATGTAGCTCAGTGCTTGAAGTGTCAGCAGGTTAAGTACGAGCACCAGAGACCCGGTGGTTTGATGCAGATGATTGAGCTTCCCAAGTGAAAGTCGGAGCGTGTTACCATGGATTTTGTAGTTGGGCTCCCACGGACTCAGAGGATGTTTGATGCGGTGTGGATCATTGTTGATAGGCTGACCAAGTCAGCACACTTCATTCTTGTATTGGTTTCGTATTCTTCGGAGAAGTTGGCAAAATTCTACACAAGGGAGATTGTTCGCTTGCATGGTCTGCCTGTGTCTATTACTTCTGACCGAGGTAATTGGTTTACCTCCCACTTCTGAAGAGTATTTCAGCGTGAGTTGGGCACACAGGTTGAGTTGAGCACAACATTTCATCCTCAGACAGACGGATAGTCCGAGCGTACTATTCAGATTTTGGAGGATATGTTGCGGGAATGTGTCATTGACTTTGGAGGTTCATGGGACCAGTTCTTGCCTTTAGATGAGTTTGCCTACAACAACATTTACTAGTCGAGCATTCAGATGGCTCCTTATGAGGTGTTGTTTGGTAGGCGGTGTCGGCCGCCAGTTGGATGGTTCGAGCCGGGAGATGCTAGATCGTTGGGTTCATAGCTAGTCTAGGATGCCTTGGACAAGGTGAAGATCATTCAGGATAGATTTCGCACAGCTCAGTTCTGGTAGAAGAGTTATGAAGACCGTAGAGTTCGTGATTTGGCATTCATGGTTGGTGACTGGGTATTGCTTCGGGTATCGCCCATGAAGGGCGTGATGAGGTTCAGGAAGAAGGGCAAGTTGATCCCTAGGTACATTGGTCCCTATAAGATTCTTGAGAAGTTAGGAGATGTGGCCTACATACTTGTTTTACCACCGAGTTTATCAGTCGTGCATCCGGTGTTTCATGTATCTATGCTTCGGAAGTATGTTGCTGATCCCTCTCATGTACTTGACTTCAGCAGTGTCAAGTTGGACAAGGATTTGACTTACGAGGAGGAGCCGGTAGCCATATTAGCTCGGCAGGTTCATCAGTTGAGATCGAAGAGTTATCCTTCGGTTCGCGCTCAATGGAGAGGTCAGCCTGTTGAGGCAGCTACCGGGGAGTCCGATTCCGATATGCGGAGCCGATATCCCCATCTTTCCCCCGATTCAGGTACCTTTCTAAGTCCGTTCGAGGACGAACGATTGCTTTAGAGGTGGAGATTTTGATGACCCAAAAGGTAATCCGGTATATCCTTAGCTAATTCTGTATTTCGAGGTCGTTAAAACCTCCTTATATCTCACCTCAATTTGCGTGCGCAGCCCAGATGTGTAGCCGGAAAGCCGTTGAGTGAAAAATTGATAAAAATGATGATTTTATATGAATTAATTGAAAAAAGTTGACTTTGGTCAACATTGTTGGTAAACGGACCCGGACCCGTGATTTGACGGTCCCGGAGGGTCTGTAGGAAAATATGGGACTTGGGCATATGCCCGGAATTGAATTCCGAGATCCCAAGTCCGAGAAATGAATTTTTAAAGAAAATTGTTTTCTGAAAAATATAAAGGTTTTTCAAAATGAAATTTGGTGTGAAACATGTGGTGTCGGGCCCGTATTATGGTTCCGGATCTCGAAACATGTTCAATATGTTTTATATGTGTCATCTGTAAAGTTTGGCAATAAACGGACTTCGTTTGACGTGATTCGGATAAAAAATGGAAAATTTGAAGTTTAAAGAAGTTTTAAGAAATTTTATTGATTTGAGGTTTAATTCGTTGTTTTTGGTGTTATTTTGGTGGTTTGATTACACGAATAAATTTGTAGGAAGTTTATGGAGTTGTATGCACCTTTGGTTTTGAGTCTCGAGGGCTCGCGTGAGTTTCGGGTAGGTGTCAGAGTGCAAAAACATGGAAAACTCTGGTGTAAAGTTCATTTTCTGGTGTCTGGTGTCTAACACTATGCGATCGCATAGGAGCGTCCGCAACCGCATAATAGTGTGAGTGGGGGTGAGTCTGTTGCCCTATGCGATCGCATACGCCTAGTTGCGATCGCATAAGGGGTTAGGAAAGCTGGGGAGGGGGGCTGGGTAGTCCACTGTGTGGTCGCACCTCTTGACCCGCTATCGCGAAGCTCAAGCCCAGTTCCACTATGCGATCGCATCCTTTGCCCCGCGATCGCATAAGACAAAATCGCCCAGTCATTTTTAAAAGTCCAAAACAGAATACATACGGGAATTAAGCCATTTTTCACAACCCTCTTCTTCTCCAAACCCCATAGATGATTTTTGAAGATCTCCTTCACCATAATCTCGTAGGTAAGTAATCCTTAACTCGTTTCCTTCTATTTTTATCAACATCTATTAGATTTTAGGCCTAAAAGCATGGAATTAATGGTTGAAAATTGGGAATTTGGGTAGAGTTAGGGCTTTTTGATTATTTGGGAGTTTGACCTCGTTTTGGGGTCGGATTTCAAAACAAATTATATATTCGGGCTCGTGGGTGAATGGGTGATCGGGTTTTGGTCCGAACCTCGTGTTTTGACCACGCAGGCCTGGGGTCGATTTTGGGATTTTTGGGAAGAATGTTGGGAATTCCATAATTAAGCATTGGGACTGAATTGTTTAGCACTTATTGATGTTATTGGGTCAATTATGTCTAGATACGATTGATTTGGAGTTGGGTTCGAAAGGAAAAACGGTGCTAGAGCCTTGATTTGGAGTCGGGTTAGAAAGGAAAAGCGGTGCTAGAGCCTTGATTTGGATTCTTGGAGTCGAGGAAAGTGTTTGGCCTAACCTTAGCTTGAGGGAATAGGTGTCGAGTCATATGTGCTACGTGTTTATTCCATGTTCAATGTATAGGTAAGGTGACGAGTACCTATATATTGTTGTCAAGCATGCCCGTGAGTCGGTTTTGACGTGTTATGAAGTAGATTTCATTTTGGAAGTTATTCAACTGTTGAAAATACGTGGTTGAAAACATGTTGACAAATTGTTTCGGTTGAGGGTTATTTTATTAATTTGTATAGTTGAGCGAGATTGGTTATAGCTCAGTCCCTTTCCGGGACGGTATTATTCTGTTGTTGTTCCCTTGTCGGGATGTTGTGATTTATGCTTCATGTTGTTGATTCCCTTTACAAACTGTTGTTTGCTATTGTTTGGGTGAGGAAGAGTGTAAAGCACGAAGGGTGATGCCGTGTATTCATTTATTCATTGCATGGTGAGGATGAGAGTAAAAGCACGAAGGGTGATGCCGTGCCATGATTTTACATTTAAAAGCACGAAGGATCATGACGTGCCCTTAGTAAAAGCACGAAGGGTGATGTCGTGCACTTGTTTTGGGGAGGATGAAAGTAAAGCACGAAGGGTGATCCGTGTACATATTTGCTTTGAGTTGTTACTTCCTGTTGACATTTATTTGTCTATACTGTTGCCTTGTTCAGTTATTCAGTAAAAAGGAAATGAGCATCAGATAACATTCTCTAGTACCCTCATGCTATCCCTTTCCATGGCATACAAGCTATTTAACCTTCTCTTTTTCATAAAATCAACAGTTACAATTATAGGGCTTCTCATAAATTATCAAACGTATAACAGGCCGTGAACGTACGACCGATACGACGTGAAAAGTAAATGTGCATTGCCAAGGGTCGAACGGCCCGAACCATAGATGCATATATATTCCCCGCTCGTGAATCGAACATGCGACGCGGTTTACATAATGCTAGGGCTGCCCCGCTCGCGAATCATACATACGACTCAGGTTCCCGCATACATATACATAATCCTCGGGGATTTTAGATAATTGACAGGGGTCTTACGAGCAGAAAAAAGGATTCAAAAATACCAACTTCGAAACGTAGCCTCCTAGGCCTTCATATATGAAATTCATAGATACTAGACTACCTAGTCCACACACAAGATCACGGATACAACACATAAAGCATGCTCGTGGATCCTAAACTACCTGACATGCATAATAGTAGCTACGCACGGACTCTCGTCACTTCGTGCGCGCGTAGCCCCCGCAAATAAGGACATGCAATTATTTATAATCACCTATAGGGACAATTCCCTCTTACAAGGTTAGAAAGGAGACTCACCTCGTGCCGAGCCTACTTTTCGGGTCAAGAATGCGCCCGAAACTCCAAACTCGTCTCCCAAGGGCTCAAAACTAGTAAAATGATGCATAAATACATTAATTTATACTAAAAGGCATGAAATTCCCCTAGTTACTTAGTTATTTCAACTTACTTTGAAGAATTCCAAAATACACCCCTGGGCCCACAGGCGCGAATTCCGGAAATTTTCGAAGGAAACACTTACCCATAACCTAAGGATCATTAATATATAATTTTTGCATGATTTCATAGCTAGTTAGTGGGTATTTCCCCAAATTTAATAAAGCCTTAGGTTTTTACTCTAACCCTTTATTTTCACTAATTAGGAGGTTAATTTACCTAGGAATTCATGTATTAAACTAACATTAGAGTAGAAATCACTTACCTTTCAGTAGCTAGGTCGTTTGTCTTTTTTCCAAGCTCTCAAGGTCGACTATGGAGGAAAGAAATGGAGTAAAATGGTTCTTTCCGTATTTAAAAGACCTCACTGCCTACAGGGTTTCCGCACCTGCGGCTCGAGGACCGCACCTGCGGTCTCGCGCCTGCGAGAAAAGTCTCGCACCTGCGAAAGAGGGGCAAGGGTCTTGGGCTCGCACCTGCGGAACGGAGTCCGCACAAGCGGCTGTGCTTCCGTGGATTTTTGGTCTGCACCTGCGTCCACTGGGAAGACTCACCTGGGGCCGCACTTGCGAAGCAAGGACCGCAGGAGTGGTCTCGCACCTGCGACTGGGCAACCGCAGGTGCGGTCACACCAAACCTGGTGCACCAGCAGCTATTGCTGCTAGTTTTAGGCCTCGTTTGTTGCCCAAATGGCATCTGGGCCAACCCGAGCCCCCGTCCAAATAAACCAACAAGTCCCATATAATAATACGGACTTGCTCGAGCCTTTAGAACACTCAAAACCTTGCTAAAACTCAAAACCCCTAGAATGAAACTTAAAAACTTTAAGTTCTTGAATTCGCTAACAATGCGCCGAACTGACCTATTCTACTCGGAATGACAAAAAAATTTGCAAGCAAGTCATAAATGACATAACAGAACTAATCCCCGTCTCAGAATTCCGTTCGGACCTTGATAACAAAAAAACACGTTCCAAACCTCAATTTGAATTAAAGGAAACTCTTATTACGCTATTTGGCGCCGAAACGTTCCCAGGTCATCCAAAACCCATACTGGACACACGCACAAGTCCAAAATCATCATACGAAGCTACCAGAACCGTCCAAACTCGATTCTGATGTCAGTTACTCAAAATATTGACCGAAGTCAAACTTGGCCTTAAAGTCCAACCATAAGGAACTAAGTGTTCCTATACTACTCTAAACTCTTCCGAATCCCGAACCACCTGTCCCTACAGGTCATAAATCATAAAAAGCTACTACGGGAAGTCTCAATTAGGGGAACGGGGTCCTATTACACAAAACAACCGGTCGGGTCGTTACATTCTCCAACTCTTAAACAAACATTCATCCTCAAATGGGTCTTGAATCATACCTGAAGTGCTGAATAAGTGTGGATATCGGCTCCGCATGTCCTCCTCGAACTCCCAAGTCGCCTCCTTGACTGGTTGGCCCCTCCACTGGACCTTTACGGCATAAATCCTCTTGAACCTCAACTGTCGATCCTGCCTGTCAATAATAACAACTGGCTCCTCCTCGTAACCCAACCTCTCATCCAGCTGAATGGTACTAAAATCAACCACGTGAGAGAAGTCGGCGTGGTACTTCTGGAGCAAGGATACATGAAAGACCGGATGAACTCCTGATAAACTGGAAGGTAAAGCAAGCTCATAAGAAACCTCTCCAACTCGTCTCAACACCTCGAAAGGACCTATAAACCTCGAGCTCAGCTTGCCCTTCTTCTCGAACCTCATAATACCCTTCATTGGCGAGACCTTCAACCGGACCTTGTCTTCCTCCATAAATGATACGACACGCGCCTTCTGGTCCCCATAACTCTTCTGTCTGGACTGTGCTGTACGAAGTCTCTCCTGAATCAACTTCACTTTATCTAAAGCATCATTCACCAGGTCGGTGCCATATAACTTAGCCTCGCTAGGCTCAAACAACCCGACAAGAGAAAAACATCGCCGGCCATATAAAGCCTCAAATGGGGCCATCGCGATGCTGGACTAATAACTATTATTGAAAGCAAACTCAGCCAAAGGCAAGAACTCGTCCCAGTGACCTCCAAAGTCAATCACACATGCCCTGAGCATGTCCTCCAATATCTGAACTGTCCGCTCCGACTGACCATCAGTCTGAGGGTGGAATGTTGCGCTGAGATCTACCTGGGTGCCCAACTCACTATGCAATGCTCTCCAGAAGTGTGAGTTGAAATCAAGACCTTGATCTGATATAATGGACACAGGCACACCGTGCAACCAGACTATCTCCCGAATAAAGATCTGGGCCAACCTCTCAGAAGTATAAGTAGTAGCTACTGGAACGAAATGCGCCAATTTGGTCAACCTATCCACAATGACCCAAACCACGTCAACCTTCCGCAAAGTCCGAGGTAACCCAACCACGAAGTCCATAGTGATGCACTCTCACTTCCACTCAGGAATGGGCATCTGCTGAAGCAGGCCTCCTGGCTTCTGGTACTCATACTTGACCTGCTGGCAATTAAGACACCTAGCCACATACTCCACTATGTCATTCTTCATCCGCCTCCACAGAAATGCTGCTTCATGTCACGATACATCTTCGTAGCACCAGGATGAACATAGTACCCTGAACTGTGTGCCTCTTGTAGAATCCTCTCCCTCAGGCCATCAACATTAGGAACACATAAACGACCCTGAAGTCTCAGGACACCATCCTCTCCCAAAGTAACCTCCTTGGCACCACCCTGAATCACTGTCTCCCGTAGCTCTGCCAAATACGGATCATCAATATGCCGGGCCTTAATCTCTCACAATAATGAAGACTGCGCAACCACATGTGCAAGGACTCGGCGGGGCTCTGAAAGGTCCAATCTCACCAGGCAGTTAGCCAAGGACTGAATGTCCAAGGCTAGGGGTCTCTCCTCTACTGCAATATAATCCAAACTACCCATACTCTCCGCCTTCCTGCTCAAGGCATCTGCTACCACATTTGCCTTGCCCGGATGATAAAGAATGGTGATATCATATTCCTTCAGCAGCTCAAGCCACCTGCGCTGCATCAAATTAAGATCCCTCTACTTGAATAAGTGCTGCAAATTGTGATGGTCTGTATAAACCTCACAGGACACCCCATACAAGTAGTTCCTCCAAATCTTAAGAGCATGAACAACCGCCGCCAACTCCAAGTCGTGCACATGGTAGTTCTTCTCGTGCACCTTCAGCTAGCGATAAGCATAAACAATAACTCTCCCCTCCTACATCAACACACACCCCAAACCAACTCGTGAAGCGTCACAATATACTGTATACATCCCATAACCGAAAGGCAATATAAGAACTTGTGCTGAGGTCAATGCAGTTTTGAGCTTCTGAACGCTCGCCTCACACTCTTCAGACCATCGGAACAGGGCATTCTTCTGAGTCAATATAGTTAATGGGGCTGCAATGGAAGAAAATCCCTCCACAAATCGGCAATAATAACCTGCTAGACCCAAGAAGCTCCTGATCTCTTTAGCTAAAGTAGGAGGCGACCAACTCTAAACTGCCTCAATCTTCTTAGGATCAACCTTAATACCCTCTTCGGATACCAAATGTCCTAAGAATGCCACGGAATCCAACCAGAACTCACACTTGGAGAAATTAGCATATAACTTCTGTTCCCGCAAAGTCTGGAGCACAACTTTGAAATGCTGCTTGTGCTCTCCCGGGCTATGTGAGTATATCAAAATGTCATCAATTAAGACAATGACAAAAGAATCAATATACGGCCTGAACACCCTGTTCATCAAGTCCATGAATGATGCCAGGGCATTAGTCAAGCCAAAGGACATCACTAGGAACTCATAATGGCCATACCTCGTACGAAAAGCAATCTTCGGAAAATCTGAGTCCCGAATCTTCAGCTGATGATATATCGATCTCAAATCAATCTTAGAAAACACTCGAGCACCCGACAACTGGTCAAACGAATCATTGATACGCAGCAACGGATACTTGTTCTTAATGGTGACCTTGTTCCACTGGCGATAGTCAATACACATCTGCATAGACCCATCCTTCTTCTTCACAAATAGCACTGGAGCACCTCAAGGCGATACACTCGGCTTTATAAACCCGTTAGACAACAACTCCTCAAGCTGCTCCTTAAATTCCTTCAATTCCTTTGGAGCCATACGGTACGAGGGAATAGATATAGGTTGGGTGCCCGGACCCAAGTCAATACAGAAATCCATATCACGATCCGGAGGCATGCCTGTAAGGTCTGAAGGGAATACATCTGCAAACTCCCGAACTACTGGTACTGAATCAATCATCAAAGGCTCCACGGTAGTGTCCCGCACATAAGCAAGATAGGCCAGACAACCCTTCTTGACCATATGTCAAGCCTTCAGGAAGGAAATAACACGACTGGCTGCACTAACTGAGGAACCTCTCCACTCTAGCCTAGGCATCTCTTGGCACGACAATCTAGAACGACATGATAAGGAGATAGCCAATCCATTCTTAGAATAACCTTGAAATCAACCATATCGAGCAATAGGAGGTCCGCTCTAGTCTTGAACCCACAAAATGTAACCACAAAGGACTGATAAATCCGGTCTACCACCACAGAATCGCCCACGGGGGTGGACACATAAATAGGAGTACCCAAGGACTCGCGAGAAACATCCAGAAAACAAGCAAATAAGGCGGATACATATGAATAAGTGGATCCTGGATCAAATAACACGGATGCCTCTCTACAACATACTGAAATAATACCTGTGATCACGACATCTGAGGCTACTGTATCTGATCGGGTCAGAATAACATAGAATCTGGCTGGAGCATCGGATGACTGACCTCCGCTGGAATGAATTGGAGCTGACTGAACTCCCCCGGTGTGACCTCCACCTCTAGGATGACCCCTGCCGGCCTGTCCTCCACCCCTGGGTGGACGGACCGCTGGTGCTGGACTCATAGGCTGATAACCCTGCCGTATTTCCTTGCCCCAACACCTGGGACAAGTCCTCCTGAAATGGCCTGGATACCCGCACTCGTAACATCCCCTCGGTGCCATGGAGTGCTACCCTAAAGAAAGACTCTGAATAGCTGGGGGACAGTGAGAACCCTCCGGCATGGCACTAAGATAAGGCCTCACTGTAGTACCACGCGAGAGTGGTGGGGGTGCTGAATATGGGTTCCTGCTGGGCTGGCCACTGCCAAACTGACCTCTCCTCCTAGCTGAGGTGCCTCTGAAATCACCAGAGAATCTGGCTCTCTTATCCTACTACACCTTCTCTCTGATCCTCGACCGATACCTCTCGATCCTGCGAGCAATCTCTACCACCAGCTGATAAGGAGACCCCATCTCCACCTCTCGGGCCATGTTGGCGTTAATGCC
Source organism: Nicotiana undulata (assembly GCA_005239495.1). Taxonomy (NCBI): domain Eukaryota; kingdom Viridiplantae; phylum Streptophyta; class Magnoliopsida; order Solanales; family Solanaceae; genus Nicotiana; species Nicotiana undulata. Next base: position 24,485 of record ML285050.1, read on the forward strand.
TGGATGTAACCCGGTTACAAACTTGCACACTCTCTCAGCCTCTGTAGGAAGTATCATGAGTGCGTGACGAGACAGCTCAGAAAACCTAGCCTCATAGTCTGTCACGGACATCAGACCCTGCCCCAGCTGCTCAAACTGGTACCGCAACTCTTCCCTCTCAGAGGGTGGAATGTATTTGTCCAGGAATATCCAGGTAAACTGCTCCCAAGTGACAGGAGGAGAAACTGTCGGTCTACCAAGGATATAGGACTGCCACCATCTGCGAGCCCTTCCCTCCAACTGAAAAGTAGTGAAGTCGACTCCATGGGATTCCAATATCCTCATGTTATGCAGTCTGTCCCTGCACCTATCAATGAAGTCCTGGGCATCCTCACCACGCTCACCCACGAAACAGGAGGGTGCAATTTGGTCTATCTATCCAATAACTTCTGCGAATCGCCATTCGCAGCTGGTCTAGGCTCAGGTGCTGCTGCTACAGGCTGGGCCCTGCCCACGGGCAGTGTACCCAGGGTCTGATATATTGCTGTTGTATGACCAGCAGCCTGGGCAGTAGGGGTCTGGACTCCCCCTCCGGCCTGAGATGTGGCAGGATCCGCCGGAAATAAACCAGCCTGGGTCATAGAATCCATGAACTGCATCATACGTCCCATGACCTACTAGAAGCCTGGTGCGGTCATAAAGTCCACTGGAGCAGGATCTGCTGGGGGTACCTCACCCTGCTCCTCTATAATAGGATCCTATGCTGGTGGTGCAACTGGAATAGCTGTGGGATGCCCTCGTCCCCTACCTCGGGCCGGTGCCTCCCCCGGCCTCTGCCACGGCCTCAAACGATAGGGGTAGCAGCATCTCGTGGGTCTGGAACGTCGGTTGCGTGCGTCCCCACCATATATGAGAGAATAGAAGAGAGAGATTTAGTGTACCATCGACTGCACGATAGAATATTAATAAAGAGAGGTTTCCTAACACCTTATAGCCTCCTGAAGATAAGTACAGACATCTCTGTACCGATCCGCAACACTCTAATGGGTCTGCCCGTGACTCGTGAGACCTACGTGAACCTAGAGCACTGATACCATGTTGTCACGACCCAAAATCCTAACTCATGTCGTGATGGCGCCCAACACCGGGGTCAGGCAAGGCAACAATTTATTTACTAGTGAAATTCTTTATTTGATAAAACATCCCAACACTTATCAAATTTTGAGCTTAAAGCGTTTAAGTGGAAATGGATAAATTATCCAACTTAAATAAATACAGCCACAACGATCGTGAACCAATACATATAATTCCAAAAATATATTGTCTACTACGTGTGTTTCAGGAACTAGTGTCACAAGTCTACGGGCGAACTAGTAGAATATACAAAGGATGAAATTAATTGTTCTACTGTCTTTAAGAAGTAGACAGGAATAAACAAAAGATAACTCTATAGTGTTACTGAGAATCGCCAAGGGAAACAGCTCACCGTGAAGTCAGGTCCAAAATATATTCTCAGGATCAAGCTTCGGTCTGATAACCAGATGCACCAGCCTCAGAACCTGTATAATTAAGTACAGAAGCGTAGCATGAGTACATAAACAGATATGTACCCAGTGAGTATCCCGCCTAACCTCAATGAAGTAGTGACGAGAGGTCGACGTGATACTTACTAGGGTTAGACAATATAAAATAAATACAGGCTAAACACTAATGGCAGTGATGAACAGTAATAAGGAAATGAGCATCAAATAACATTCTCTAGTACCCCCACGCTATCCCTTTCCATGGCATACAAGCTATTTAACCTTCTCTTTTTCATAAAATCAACAGTTACAATTACAGGGCTTCTCATAAATTATCAAACATATAACAGGCCATGAACGTACGGCTGATACGACGTGAAAAGTAAATGTGCACTGCCGAGGGTCGAACAACCCGAACCATAGATGCATCTATCTTCCCCGCTCGCGAATCAAACATGCGACGCGTTTAAAATAATGCTAGGTCTTCCCCGCTCGCGAATTATACATGCGACTCGAGTTCCCGCATACATATACATAATCCTCAGGGATTTCAGATAATTAACAGGGGTCTTACTAGCAGAAAAAGGGATTCAAAAATACAAACTTCGAAACGTAGCCTCCTAGGCCTTCATATATGAAATTCAAGGATACTAGACTACCTAGTACACACACAAGATCACGGATACAACACATAAAGCATGCTCGTGGATCCTAAACTACCCGACATGCATAATAGTAGCTACGCATGGACTCTTTCACTTCGTGCGTGCGTAGCCCCCGCAAATAAGGACAAGCAATCATTTATAATCACATATGGGGACAATTCCCTCTTATAGGGTTAGAAAGGAGACTCACCTCGTGCCAAGCCTACTTTCCGGGTCGTGAATGCCTGAAGCTCCAAACTCGTCTCCCAAGGGCTCGAAACTAGTCAAATGATGCATAAATACATTAATTTATACTCAAAGGCATGAAATTCCACTATTTACTTAGTTATTTAAACTTACTTTGAAGGATCCCAAAATACACCCCCGGGCCCATAGGCTCGGATTCCGGAAATTTTCAAAGGAAACGCTTACCCATAACCTAAGGAACATTAATATATAACTTTTGCATGATTTCATACCTAGTTTGTGGGTAATTCCCAAAATTTCATAAAGCCCTAGGTTTTTACTCTAACCCTTGATTTTCACTAATTAGGAGGTTAATTTTACTAGGAATTCATGTATTAAAATAACACTATAGTAGAAATCAATTACCTTTCAGTAGCTAGGTCGTTTGGCTCTTTTCCAAGCTCTCAAGGTCGACTATGGAGGAAAGAAATGGAGTAAAATGGTTCTTTACCCTATTTTAAAAGACCTCACTGCCTACAGGGTTTCTGCACATGCGGCTCGAGGACCGCACCTACGGTCTCGCGCGTGCGAGAAAAGTCTCGCACCTGCGGAAGAGGGGCAAGGGGCCTGGGCTCGCACCTGCGGAACAGAGTCTGCACCAGCGGCTCCGCTTTTGCGGATTTTTGGTCCGCACCTGCGTCGACTGGGCAGCCTCACCTGGGGCCGCACCTATGAAGCAAAGAACCGCTGGAGCGGTCTCGCACCTATGACTGGGCAACCGCAGGTGCGGTCACAAAAGACCTGGTGCACCAGCAGTTATTGCTACTGGTTTTTGGCCTCGTTTGATGCCCGAATGGCATCTAGGCCCACCTGAGCCCCCGTCCAAATATACCAACAAGTCTCATATCATAATACGGACTTTCTCGAGCCTTCGTATTACTCAAAATAACGCTAAAACTCAAAATCACACCTCAAAACCCCTAGAATCAAACTTAAGACCTTAAGTTCTTGAATTCGCTAACAATGCGCCGTACAGACCTATACTACTTGGAATGACACAAAATTTTGCAATCAATCATAAATGACATAACAGAACTATTCTCGGTCTCGGAATTCCATTTTGACCTTGATAACACAAAAACACGTTCCAAACCTCAATTTTAACTTAAGGAAACTCTTATTTCTTTATTTGGCGCCGAAACATACCCGTGTCATCCAAAACCCATTTCGGACACACGCACAAGTCCAAAATCATCATACAAAGATACTAGAACAATCGAAACTCAATTTGGAGGTCGTTTACTCAAAATATTGACCGAAGTCAAACTTGGCCTTAAAGGCCAACCTTAAGGAACAAAGTGTTCCTATACTACTCTAAACTCTTCCAAATCCCGAACCACCCATCCCCACAGGTCATAAATCATAAAATGCTACTACGGGAAGTCTCAATTAGGGGATCAGGTCCTACTACGCAAAACAACTGGTCAGGTCATTACAATAGTATGAATTAACAGAGTAAACATGATATAGGCGGAAGAAGCAAAGAATCAGAAACCCTAATGAGGTAAAAATCACAAAAGCACAGAATGTTCATGATAAACAAGCACATATGCGAATTAAAAAAACATATTATCAAAGGCAGTCTCAAAATTAGGGCTTTTAATATGATAAATCATGTAAAAAGGAAAAACATAAGTAAATAGTCCAAACATAGTAGAAATCATAGAACAACACTTAAAATCGGAAGAAGAACTGTTTTTGAAAGGGGTTAAGAACCCTAGTTTGAAGACAAAGAGGCATTTTAGAAAAATCGAAGAAACCTTTAAGGAAAACAGCAAAATAACTCGAGATATACTCAAATATATTATAGATCTGAGAAGTCAAAAGATGAGTTAGGGTTACAGAGATAGATAACCCAAAGACGAGAGAATCGGCTTAGAAACCATATGTTTTAGCCGGAGATGGAAGGATCTTACTCGGACAGGCCAAGGGTGGCTTGAGAGCGGTCATGAAAAGGCCATGGGGTGATTTGAACTGCCTCTGGTTCCTTTGAGGACCTTAAGGTAGCAGTAATCCGGCGTGTGAGGGCGCCATGAAAGTTGTGGATAGTGGTGGAGCCACCATAGTTACCAGCGAGTCAACGGTCGGTGAGAGGGCTTAGGTTTAGCAGAGGGAACTTGAGAGAGATGAGAGGGATGTAACGGCGGAGTGAAAGAGAGAATGGGAGGGAGAGGGGGGGGGGGTAGTCTTTAGGGTTAATTAAGTTAAGAGGATATCTGGACCGTTGATTAAAATTGATCAACGGTCTAGATTAGACAAGGAATTGGGTCGGGTAGTTATTGAATGGAGCCTGGGGTATTTGGGTTGTTTTAATTGGGTTGGGGTCTGATTCAATTAGGCTACAATTTAAATAGAACTAGGCTATTTGTTAAATACCGAATGCAATTAATTAAAACAATTTACAAAATAGCTGTTGATTATAAAAAATTAATTTCATGCATAGAAAATAGTTTTAAAATGATCATTCAGTAGTTTAACATACAAATAACTAATTTTTGGTAAAGATAGTATAACTCATATGGTTGGGCTATTATTGTAAAGTTTTTGCAATTATAGCCAAAATGTGCCAATTTGGCTAATTATGAAATAATTTGGTCCTAATAAGACAAAAATGATAAATTAGATCAAGATATGTTTATGAAATCATTTGTGATGCAATTTTGTAATTATTAATTGGAAATAAAATGCTGGATAAATTAATAAAAATATAGGAAAATTATGGAAAAGTATCAATTGCTATTAATGCATGATTTTGAAGTTATATATATTATTTAAAATATTGTTTTGAAAAAATTGGGTATCAACAACTGCCCCTCTTTACCCGGAAAGGATGAAAGAGTTGTCGGGTAAAGATATGATGGCCAATTTTGACCGAGCGAAACGGTTTGAGAGATTTAGGGCCGCACCTTGGTTTCTGAGCTGCCTACATATCCCTGGTTCTACAGGAATCAGGCCGTATGTAGTTCCGGATCCATCGGTGAAGTATACCGGTGAAATCATTGCAAGGACGTACGCAATATCTAAGGTTGGATGAGTGAATGGTTTTTTTACGGGAATGGTTAGGTTTGATATGGCTGGGTGAACTAGAGCGGGATCGCTCATGCTGGGATAGCCGTTGCTCGCAGGGTCACCTGTAAATAAAAGTAATACAACCGTGTACTATGCAGAAATTTAAACATGATGCAAGTTCCCGTTGGACTATGAATGTCATCTTTGGACGATTAGGGATGACGTCCTCATACCATGATGTCCTGGGCCGTGAATTGTTTTATGAGAGATTCGCAGGCCATGAAATGATGTTCTCGGGCCATGAAGATGGTGCCTCCGAATTATTACGCCTTTGAATAATGATATGCAAAATCTAGAGATCCTCAGGCCATGACATGGTATCTTCCGGCTATGAGGATGATGTCGTTAGACTATGACGCCTTTGGACAAGTTGGCGATATTTTAGCCCATGAAATGCAATAATATGATGATGACAAGACAGAGCTTAGCCTTGCTAATTGAAGGGCAGAGCTTAGCCCGAAAGAGAAGTGGAGTAGATAATGTTTGAGAGACAGTACTTAGTCTAGGTGAAAAGTAAATTGGAGGCAGAGCTTAACCTTATACAAGTATAGAGATAGAGCTTAGTCTCATGCAAAGGAAGGAAGAGATTAGCCTTATGCAGATGAAGGCAGAGCTTGGCCTCATGCAGAGGAAGGCAGAGAGTAGCCTTATGCAGATCGAGGATGAACTTAGACTCATGAGAGATGTGGAAGGCAGATATTAGCCTTATGCAAACGGAAGGCAGAAGATTAACGTTATGCAAATAGAGGTAGAACTTAGCCTCATGCAAGATGTGAAAGTCAGAGATTAGCCTTATGCAAACGAAGGCAGAGCTTAGCCTCATGAAAATGGAGGTAGAGCTTAACCTCATGCAAAGGAAGGCAGAATATTAGCCTTATGCAAATGGAAGGCAGAGATTAGCCTTATGCAAATGAAGGAAGGCAGAGATTAGCCGTATGAAAATAGACGAAGGCAGAAGATTAGCCTTATGCAAATGGATAAACAACAGATGATAGTAGGATCTCTTAGCTGGTAGCAGATTGCAGTATTGCGATTGTTGCGAGAATTATGACTGCGGAGCATGTTATCATTTTGTGCTGATAGCAAGTTTTGGCATTTTACGACTGTGTTGAGATTTGTGACCCCGAAGCATGTTTGTTTCTTTGTTCCTGCATCTAAAGAAAAATTGTGAGTTATGCAGATGGGGAGGTTGGTTCGTATCCCCGCTGGCTTTGCCTACCTTGTTCTGCTTGCTCTGATGATCCTGTTTACATAATCGGGGTAGAGTGTGCTAAACAGAGCTATTTTACAAGCAAGCATGCATGATTTTGTAAGGACATAGTAAAAGAAATTTAGATGAACCAACGACTGTCAAACGGTTCAAGACATTGCAACCTCTCATGATATTCAAGTTTGAGGGTCCTCCTCAAAATTCTGCCCCAGTTAGATGGATTGAAGACTCTGACTGTTGTGCATTCTGCGATAGGCTGAACTTGCTTAAGAATTTTGAGAATCTGCCTCAGTTTCCAATTGTAGGGGAAAATGAGATTTTTATTGAATTGTGACCGAACCCATAGGGATGCCTACGTCTCCCCTCCTAAACAGGAATCGGGTAAGGTGTAGTTCAATTTACATCATGTGAGGAATGGCATAAAGAAATACACATAGTAGCATTTGACTGCATCTGAATTTATTAGCTTTGGCCAGACTTCTCTATCCATTGCTGCGAGTATAAGAGCTCCTCCTTTCAATACTCGGTGAACCATATACGGACCTTTCCAGTTGGGAGAGAATTTCCATTTGGCTTCATCTTGATGTTGAAAGATCTTCTTTAACATCAGCTACCCCGGTGTGAGCTGTCTTGGCTTAACTCTTTTGTTCATTATATTCTGATAAAGTCGACCATGACATATTGGATTTATCCTTTTTTCGTCTACGAGGGCCAATACTCATAGTGACTCTTTACCCACTCTGCATCGCTGAGCTCAGCTTCTTGTATGATTCTTAGGAAGGAATCTCCACTTCGGCAGGAATGACGACTTTCATGCCATAAACCAGCAAGTTGGGAGTTGTCCCAGTTGATGTACGGACTGTAGTGCGGTATCCCAGTAAGGAAAATGATGACTTCTCGTGCCATTGTTTGTTCTTTTCTATCATCTTTCTCAATATCTTCTTGATGTTCTTGTTGGCAACTTCTACAGCTCAATTCAATTGAGGTCTATAGGCTGTGGAATTCTTGTGCTTGATTTTGAAAGTTTCGGACATGGCTTTCATCAGGTCACTGTTGAGATTTGAGCCGTTGTCGGTGATGATTGACTCTGGGATCCCGAATTGACAAATAATACGACCGCGGACAAAGTCTGCCACGACTTTCTTAGCCACCACCTTGTAGGATGCTACTTCGACCCATTTAGTGAAGTAATCATTTTCTACCAAGATGAACATTTGTCCATTTGAGGTTGTAGGCTCGATCGGTCAATGACGTCCATTCCCTAAACGGTGAACGACCAAGGTGAGCTTGTTGCATTGAGCTCGTTTGGGGGTACCTTTATCATATTTGCACGTACCTGACATCGATAGCATTTCGGGACATACTGGATGCAGTCTATTTCCATAGTCATCCAGAAGTAACCGGCTCTGAGTATCTTCTTGGCCGAGACAAAACCATTCATATGCGGGCCACAGGTCCTAGCATGTATCTCTCCAAGTAGTTTGGAGGCTTCCTTCGCATCGACACACCTCAATAATCCCAAATCGGGAGTTCTCCTGTACAAGACTCCTCTACTGTGAAATAAACGGTTGGAAAATCTTCGAAGCGTGTGTTTTTTAGTATGATTTGCAAGCTTTGGGTACTCTCTCTTTGACAAATACTCCTTGATATCGTGTAACCATGGTTTTCCATCTCCCTCTTCTTCAACATGGGCACAGTATGCTGGCTGGCTATTGATCTTTACTGGAATAGGGTCAATGAAGTTCTTATCTGGATGTTGTATCATGGATGATAGAGTGGCCAGTGCATCGGTGAACTCGTTCTGAATCCTGGGGACGTGCCGAAATTCTATCTTTGTGAACCTCTTTCTCAATACTTGTACATGGTGCAGATACAACAGTATCTTGGAATTCTTAGTAGCCCATTCTCCTTGTACTTAGTGTATTAGAAAATCCGAGTCACCAATGGCCATGTTGAGCCCTAAAATGCAGGTTGCATACTCTGTCGTATTGTTTGTGCAGGGCAATCTGAGTTTAGCAGATACCGGATAATGTTGGCCAATTTCTGATATCAAGACAGCTCCAATGCCGACTCCTTTGAAATTCGCCGCTCCATCAAAGAACATTCTCGATCTGTCATAGTATTCCGCAATGTCTTCTCATATGAATGACACTTCTTCATCGGGAAAATACGTTTTCAGGGGTTCCTGTTCTCTATCCAAATGATTCTAATCAAGATGGTCTGCCAATGCTTGTCCCTTGACCGCTTTCTGAGTCACATAGACAATGTAGAACTCACTCAACAGGATTTGCCACTTGGCTAGCTTGCCGGTGGACATGGGTTTCTGAAAGATATATTTCAAGGGATCAATCCTTGATATGAGATATGTTGTATAAGCACAAAAGTAATGCCTCAACTTCTGGGCTACCCAGGTTAGAGCACAACAGGTACGTTCTAACAGAGAATATCGTGCTTCGTATGGAGTGAACTTCTTACTCAAATAATATATAGCTTGCACTTTCCTTCCTGTCTCATCGTGCTGCCCCAGAACGTAGACAAAAACTCCATCTAATACTGCAAGGTAGAGTAGCAAGGGTCTACCTGGCTCTAGCGGTACCAAGACTGGCGGTGTGGACATGTACTCCTTGATTCCGTCGAATTCTTTTTGACAGTCCTCGGTCCATTTGGTTGCAGCATCTTTCTTCAGCATCTTGAAGATTGGTTCACATATGACCGTGGACTGGGCTATGAACCGACTAATGTAGTAAAGGCATCCCAGGAAACTCATCTCGACTTTCTTGTTCTTTGGAGGTGGTAACTCTTGGATGGCTTTGACCTTTGACGGGTCCAATTCTATCCCAACATCCTCAGATCTGCTATGTGGTCGGTGGCTTTCTTGGACTTGATAATGACATCATCCACATACACCTCGATCTCTTTGTGTATCATGTCATGGAAGATAGTGGGCATAACTCTCAAGTAGGTGGCCTTAGCATTCTCTAGGCTGAATGGCATCATCTTATAATAGTAGACTCCCCACGGTGTAATGAAAGTCGTTTTCTTAACGTCTTCTTCGTCCATCCAAGTCTGGTGGTAACTAGCAAAGCAGTCCACGAACGACTGAAGTTCATGCTTGGCACAATTTTCAATCAGGATGTGTATATTTGGAATAGGGAAATAATCCTTCGGACTAGCTCGGTTAAGATCCCGGTAGTCGACACAAACCCTGACCTTTCCATCTTTCTTAGTAACTGGCACGATGTTGGCTAACCATGTCGGATATTCAACCACCCGGAGAACCTTGGCGTTGATTTTCTTAAGAACTTCCTATTTGATTTCCAAACTCATGTCGGGCTTGAACTTTCTGAGCTTCTGTTTTACCGGCGGGCACATTGGATTGGTTGGCAGTTTGTGAGCCACAATGGATGTACTTAGACCAATCATGTCATCGTACGACCATGCAAATATATCTTCATATTCTTTCAAGAATTTTGTGTATTCCTTCTTATCTTATGGCGATAAGTGAATGCTGATGCGAGTTTCTTTGACAATTTCTGAATCTCCCATGTTGAAAATCTCAGTCTCGTCCAGGTTGGACTTAGGTCTGTTTTCAAAATCCTCAACTTCTTTGACAATTTTATCAGGTATGATATCATCCTCTTCTTCTGAATCACTGTCAGTTTGTTGCGTTCTCTCATTGCATGTCATAGTCATTGGTTCATCAAGATAGGAAATAGTAATGATGTATTGAAAGAATTTACGAGAGAAAAATGGTAATAATAAACATAAAAACGTTTTGATAATTTCCCTTGCCTTTGCTTTTCCCCTTGGGTGGACTAGGAGGAGGAGAAGGCAGAGATCCCCTGGATCTTGTGTAGTATGATGATGATGCTAAAATTCATGAACCAGCCTTTGGGGAGGGGAATAATCAAAGGAAAGGAAAAAAACAAAAACAAAAGGTAGCCAAGTCAGTGAGGGTTAGGAAAAATATTGCAGTACTTAAACACGTATTACATGAATATAAAAACGTGCCCTAATTTGGGATCCTCATTGTGACCGAGGTAGTTCAAGCGACAAGTTGATTTGGAGAACTTAGATGCAAAAATGCCTCATTTCATTAATATAAATAGACGAATCCAAAACGACACTAAAATAACAAACAGGAAATAAAGTCACTAAGGGCCATTGGCCTTATTACATTGATAAAATCAAAAAGGAAAATCTATCCTACTTGGTCCCAGAAGAACCTTCCCCAGATTCGACATCCTTGATCCCATCGAACAGATTCCCTAGCTCACGAAGTCCTAGCAGTAGGTATGCTCTGGCTAGATGCCCTTCTTCATTTCCCTCAGCTTTCTAACAGTCTTCGTCCCTTTTGATGATTTTACCTTCCAGCTCTACTATGCCCCGCTCCAAGTATTCCAGCTTCTTGTTGGAACTGATGACCATGTATTTCCATTCTTCGATCAACCTTTTGTTGGTTTCATGTATTTCCCGGTGCTCGTTTTCAGACTCGTGGACCCTCTCGCGCAGCCGATTGTACTTGACTTGAGCCTCGACACTCTTGTCTATGATTTTGTGGCCTCGGCTGATCCCTGGCTTGATTAATCCATCCAAGTCGTCTTCTAACCACGCCAGATAGAAGGTTGTGCATCCTGCGTGGTACCTGTCTGGTTCAATTGTATTCTTCTCCATTATGATTTTACAGTGCCACATGTGTTGGGCTTGGCACTTGTAGGGAATATCCTCATCTTGGAAATAAGCTAGGAAATGGCTCATCTTGTCGACCCTTGGCACAACTTGCTTTCTGCCATCTTGTCTTATGACTCGGAGAGGAACGTAAGGATATATCCCCCTCAACCCAATTAGCACTAGGTGTGGTGCATCTCTTGACCCGACGATGAATTCGTCCGTTGGGAACCACTCGAACATCCATTGTACCTGCCCTTTAGTGAGATTATCAAAGAATTTTACCCACTCCTTGGCAGTCTCTGGCTGGGCAAACCTATCAGGAATATATGTCCTCCGCTTGGGGTGATGGAAGGCAATGTGATCGTTTCAATCCCTTCGCGGAAATTCTTGGTGGTATGGGCCCTTTTGGAGATGTTCTAAGAGCCATAGTTGCAGTAGCAGGGTGCAACCTTCGAAGTGCTTAGCTCCTCTTTGACAGCGTTCTAAGGCTCGATAAATGTCCAGATGATCATAAGGACGGTGCTGAAGGCTTGCCCGTAAATTCTTTCCATCAAGGTCTTGGTTACCATACCTAACCTAGTGTGAATCCTTTCCTTCTTTGTTGGAAACACGATCAACCCCAGAAAGCAAACAATTAAGACAAATACCCTACGGTGAATATGTCCCAGAGATGTAATGTCAAATTCGTCATGGTGAGTACGATACGATTTGTTGTGATCGTACCTTTCATATAAGTACTCAAAAGGTATGTATGACTGCTTCAAACATTCTAACTCAGCATTTTCTTCAGACCCATCATTTTCAAAAAACCCTTTCCTGTGCGGTTTTCAGGCACCAATAACTCAGGAGTTTCCCAATCTAACCCAGCTACTCGACCTATCTCTTCTAGCAGTGGTGTCATCTCAATGTTCCCAAAGCGGAACACGGCTCTTTCATTATCCCAAAATAAGGTGGCAGCCTTAATCAACATGTTGGTGGGTTGTATGTCTAGGAGAGACGGTAGGTTACCCAGATATTTCTTTACATGTTTCTTATCACTTGAGTGAAGGTCCTCCCACCAGTTCAGGAGCATTGGAGAGATGTTGCTGACCATGCCGAATCTAGTGACTTCGCGCCTCATATTTCTACAAGACAAACATTGTTAGGCCCTTACCCCTGCCAGACTCGACTATTTATACATTTATGATTAGTATACAAGCATTTAGTTCTCCAAATTAATGCACCAAACGTGATCATGTCCGTTGGGATTATGGAAAACCCGGTATACTTTGGACAAGGTTGTCTTAAAGGGTTATCGTGCGAACGACACATTAACCCAGATAGGTTTGACCATTATGCATGTACAGTATAATAGAGTAAGGTTTCTATGGGATTTTAGACTGGTACCCTTAAGCGGACAACTCAAGGGGGAAGACATGGAACTGTAGACCGCACTGATGATCGACTAGTTTTATCGCAAATAAGCCTTTCCGAATTTAGGGGTGATATAAAATAGGAAGATCGCAACCACTCATCAAGATTTGCTATAGGATTTGTATTGGCACGAGTGGAATATGATGTTGAGCATAGTTATGCAACAATAAGCAGTAAAAGCATGTAGTCATGTATTTTCACGTTATGAAAGCGGTAAGTACAATAGTTGTAATTTACAAAGTGATTACAAAGGGAAACAAGGAAACATGTCAGTTTTGGATTTTGGAAAGAATAAATACTTGAAAGAAATAAGAAATTCAATTGCACATAAAGGGGAAAGGGAAAGGGATGCAAATATTAACAAAGTAAAGTTACAAATTCACAAAGCAGTTTGAACTGGTAAAGGCCTAAGATCCCCAGCAGAGTCGCCAGGCTGTCGCGCCCTCTTTTTGCCCTCTCCTTTCGGATCGGTCAGGGTTCTTGACATAGTTGGGACAACTCGCTCCCTTTTGGGAAAGGGGTATATAAAGGAATTGAAGAGTCGCCACCTAACGAGTTAAGGTACGTTTGGGCACCTATTAAGGGTAATTACAACACTAATTGGTTAACCAAAGATTGGGTAAGGGCTTGAAATTACTTTGAGGGGAAGGTGTTAGGCACCCATCAAAGTACATAACTGTGGTTCCCGGCCAAACAAGCTTTGTGAATTTTGAGACAAGTAGCACATAAGCATTGAACACATAGAGGTAGAAGAGATAAAGGGTTTTGAAAAGGTTCGCAGTCTAAGCACACATATGTGCTAAAGTTTAAAAGATTTGAAGTCTAAACACATATAGAAGATTCTTTAAAATATTTATAGCCTACGCATATATATATAAGGAATAAGGGGGGGGGGGGTGTCCTAAATTGTTTACCGTATAGGATCATATCGGTACAATTCCCGGTAATAACTCCTTAGAAGAGGGGCTACACGTGACATTAGCACACCGGTCATCATATCCATATCTACCCTATCCCATTCCTTAGCGGTTATTAAAGTGCGTGTTATTTAACAAACTCTATTGCGTGATGTTACCCGTCCTTTCTTAGTGGTCTTGGAGGAATTTAGGACCTCTACCTATGGGCAGTTCTAGATAGACCCCTAAGGTTAAAAGGAGAAAATACTAAGGCGACAGAAAAGAACAAATAGGACTTTAGCAAATAAAACAGAAAGGAAGCAATTAAGAAGCTTAGATTTACCTCCGCAAATATTGCATGTAAACAGCACGTCTCAATCACAAACAAGGGCGGTATCATTAAACAGGACCCTAAAACATTATGTCTAGGTGAGTATCGGAACATAAGAGATATGCATATTTGGTTTATAACTTCAGAAGCAAGGTCCTAATCGGTTTGCCTACTGGTTTTAAACCTGTTAAGCATTAAGCGGTAAACAACAAGAGAGGAACTTTACAGTTTTTAAAAAAAGGGTTGATTACCTAAGGCTTTCCTAGGTGTGAGATCATGCATAATAATCGCCAGAGTTATTAATAATTCAGAAGTCATTTTCACTTAAGAGCATGTTGTTCTAAGTGTTGCAAATACACAGGGATTATGACTAGTTTTACTTAAACTGGATAATCAAATATGAGACAGCTTTATGTCCCTTTTCATGCATCAGTAGATTAACTAGGTGTGACTGAGCGAGTGCAAATGAGATCCTAAAACAGGGTATCTAGTATGATCATACAAAATGCAGACTGATTTATGTGCAAAATTCCTAAAGCATGATTTATAAATGCACAACACGACTTTAGGATATGCAGAACTCCTAAAGCATGATTTCTAAATGCACAGAAAGTTACAGCATTGTTAGGCATGACTTCAAAAAATGTGCAGAAGCAACAGTTCGTGTTAATGTTGTTACTTAGCCTAGAAGCGGGATTTCTAAGTGATAAATAGGGCCAAATGAGATGCTGAAGCAGTAAGCCTAAACATGATATCTAATGAATGACATGCTTTGAATGTATTGGTCCTAAACATGAATTCTAATACGCATACAGAAAAATGTAAACCTAAAGCATGGTCTCTACCCATTTGATATTGATAACATATCTATCTACCCTCCCCTTTTCACCAGCCATCCCCAATATTACAACAATTATTACAAACTAATATTGAATGAATTACATAAGTAAATAAAGAAAAATAAGAAGTTACACTATAGGGAGCCTGAAAGTAGGCCCAAATTTCCAGAACCTCAAATGCTCAGATGTTTCATAGCCTTTCTCATTCCAGGTGTGTCAGAGTTCCCTAAGGACTTCAAGGGATCTCGGGCAGTGCTCACACCCAGATTTTACAACCATAATTGAGTGAGTGCAGTGTTGAAGAGCCATCTCTAATGCATCCGAGTTCAGAGGGATCTCATAGGGATCCTTTAGTAGTCACACATTAGAGGGGAAGAACTTAAGGACCTAAGAGTAGAGTGAGAGTGCTTGACATAATTTTGTGTCACGACCCCAAATCCTAACAGGTCGGGATGGCGCCTATCGTGGAACTAGGCTAGCCAACCATCACCTTACTGCGCTTTTGTTCAATTAT
>ML285051.1:0-16437 GCA_005239495.1 Nicotiana undulata
ACGGGTCCGGGTCCGTTTACCAGAAACGTTGACCAAAGTCAACTATATTCATTCATTAATTATGAAAACTCATTTTCACCAACTTTTCACATAATAGCTTCCCGGCTACACGCCCGGGCTGCGCATGCATAACAAGGTGAGACTAACGGAGGCTCTCGGAGCCTCGGAACCCAGATACAGCTTAAATTATGTAAGATGACCTTCTGGGTCATCACACTCCACAACTGCCTCAACGATGATCAAGGGAGAGGATATCGTCCCCATTGATCGAATTAGCTAAACGGGTTAATGAAATTGCTACTAGTCAGCCATGGAGTACAAGAACCAAGACCTTTATAAATGGCAGACGCATTCGGGCCATTCTAACTCACTTCAACTTTACTGAACGCCTTCTCTACAAGCTCTCAACCTACTGTCAGACTCTACTTTTCTTGTCTAAATATTTGGAAATATCATACTATCCATTGTAGGGTTTCTTTGGAGCTAATAAGCCTATACCTTCACATTACACACACTACATATGTATAAACTAGTTTGGCTACGCCTGATCTTCCCTAGAGACAACATTGTACTATGTGGAATCGTGAACTAACAATAAGAATACTCTCTCCTCTCCCTATATTATGCTATCTACTATTTCTCTATTGTCCGTCTTTACTCTACGTGCAACACTATAGATCTCGCTCAGTAATTAACAGTAGAGCATATTTTAGCCTCTACATAAGCATGTAATATTTATGCTATTTTTACAATTATATAATCATCTAATATTGAGTAAATGTACAAGCTTAACATAACATATGAAAAAGTAAGTAACTAAAAAATTAATAATTATGATATATTTCTGAACATTCACAAGCAAATAGGTTAAAAATATATATTTTAATTAATTAAAAGTTAAATATGGTTAGTCATATATTACAAGGACTAAAATAAGAATTTACCAACAGTCTAAGATCAAAATATCTCTCTCTATATATATATAAGAGGGCCAAAGAGTGCTGACATTGCACCTCTCTTTGGCAAGGATTATTATTTAACTTTTTCCTCATTTTTGGCTCTTTCCATCATTTGAACCTTATTTTTCCTCATCTTCCGATTATTTTTTCCAACCTTCTGAAAGAAGTGATTGAACATGAAAAGACTCTTTCAGTTACAGATTTAACGGTGCGACCATTTAACATAACTCAATCACTTAAAAGAAATTCCATTGTCCATTAAATTATTGAAATAGTGATTTCTCTCTAAGACATCCGTTTCAACTCTTTACTTCTTTCCGTTTCATGACTCCCTCTCCATAATCAGTAGGAATTAAAAAAAATTGTTCGTTTCAACCAATATTTTATTATGATGAAGTTAATTCACTTGTGATGAATGGAAGATTCTGCCATTCTGGTAACAAAGGCCCCCATCATTGACTTTACAACAAATAATAAATCGACAGAGGATGGAAACAGAAGTCACGAACTAAAACTTAGACAAAATGAAGCCCTAAGGCCAAAGCAGGTTAATAGAATGTGGTCATATGTGCCAAAATTTATAAGGGATTGTAATTATTTAGAGATGTACCGTAAATCTACGCATATATATATATATAAAAGAGGGAATGAAAAAGCTGAGGTGGAACTGTTCATAGATGAGCATTGCCATTTATCTTTTTTTCCTATTTTTTTTATAGCTTTTCCCCCTATTTTTTTCATTTATAGTTTTTATTATGATAAAAAACTTCCATTTAAGATGGCTATTTATGTCTGAAAAGTCATGCTTCCAGAAAGAGTGAAACTCTTGCACCACTAAATTGAAAACAAAATGGTTCCAAGTTCAAAAGACACCAACCTAGGTACCTGTAAGGTTACTACTACATATTATTTCACAATTTATTACATATTAATACAGAATTTTCTTACCAGTCTTGATATTATATTGAGGTTATTTTGTTTGATGTTTATGGAAGACAAATATTATGCTTTTCATGTCCCAGACTCCTAAAATTTCCTTTGCATTTCCTTACTTGCAAATCCATTTTTATGTAATGCAAATAATATACCTCTGAGAAGATCCAATTCTTCCAAGGAAATTATTCTTGTCATAAAGTCATCTCTCTAGGTAAATTGGATGGCTTGGTCGTCGGGTTATTTCCATTTCAGCATTCTATTATAGTTTTCTTAGTGAAAGAGGAATCTATGGCTATATAAGGGAAGTGCTGATAGAGTTGAGGAAAATGAAAAATGATCCAACCTTCTAAAGAATATTTTATGATATGACATGATTAGAAAGAGTAAGTACTGTACTTGAAAGTGGTTCTGAAGTGGCTAGATAACTCAAGAATAGTTGAGGCACTCCACATGGGGTATATTCCAGTACTCCAAAAGGATCATTATGTGCTGCCATTTCATCACGTGCGACATTGGTATCTTTAACTCTATTTGTGGTTTCTTTAATAATTTGAAGGGGGGAAATTACATGATTACTTTGATTTTTGTTGAAATAGGTGTTACTAACTTCTAATGTTGGTGTCGTCAAAAAACGAAAAGATATCTCATCGCCTTGGTTGTAAAACAAAAAATTCCATATGAACTCACAGATCCAGATATCCTAATCTCCTATTCCTTCGTATTTTTTTCTTATGTTCGTAATCATCGAATTTGTTTATTATGCTTTGTTTTGTGTTTTTGTCCCTTTTTAGGTCAACCTCGGATCGTTAGTGTACATTACGAAACCGCCAAAGGGTTAAACAAACTTTAAAACGTTATAAAAAACTTCAGGATATTTAGCTATCCTTGGATTGGACGAATTATTCGAAGAGGATCGTTTACTCGTAGCAAGAGCGCGAAAAATTGAGCGTTTCTTATCACAATCCTTTTTCGTAGAGTTTAATTAGTTCCTTTGTCTATAATCATTTCATGTCACAATCTCTGTAAGCAAGACGAATAACTCTTTCCATGTGGATTCTCAATAAACTAAATCAAAAATGGATTTTCACTCTTTTTTCCCTCTAATGAAGTTCAATCATGACTATTTCATGAGTTCTTTTTTAGCAATTTACCCTATGAGATAGCACAGTTAATTCTTGCTTTTTGATGAAAAAATATAACATTAGAATATAGAGGGGAAAATAAGGATATGGGTAGTTACTTTGTGATCTTAGAGACAAAGTTATTGATTTGTGTTACTGGAATTGGAATAGGAGAAGAAAATAGTATAGAGATATATAAAGAAAATTATTAGAAACTAGGTAATTTAGTCCTACCAATAACATGATACATTTAATCGAATTTTTTCTATTTCTTTTGTTTTGGTTTCCTTTCCTTTTTAGTTTATTCTTTTATTTTTATTTGAGAAAAATATAATTTATTACCTTGCTTTGGAACAAAATTCTAAAATAAAAAATCTTACAAGAAGAAGAAGAAGACGGATGCATCTTATGTTTATCTCCCCAGTTTTTTTACTATCTTTTCTCTTTTTTATTATTTTTTGTTTTTGTTTTTATTCTTCATGTTTACTGTCACGATACCAAATCTAAACTGGTCGTGATGGCGCCTATCGTGATACTAGACCAGCCGATTTACTGAGAATAACATAAAGGTTTTCCATTTAGTACACAAATTTCTGATATTTCATAATAATTTCCACTTTTTAAGCATTTCAAAAATAAAATAAAAAATAACCTCAGTCATAATACCCAAACACAACCCCAACACCTGAAGTCAACCGTCATGAGAATATAAGAAGTGACACAATCTTATACTATTTCATTACTACAAACCAATCTGGGAATAGATAAAATGACAAAATAGAAAGGAGAAAAGGGCATGCTGCGGACGCCGAACAACTACCACAGTCTCTGTAATGACCCGGTCTGTCGTTACGTAAAACCTGTATTTTTATTTACTGCTATTGCCTTGTCATAGCTTGGTTTAACTATTATTGATGTAGGCTTGAAATCAGAATGGTTGTAGTGAGAGTTTAGTCATTCAGTCTTTAAAACTAGCCTTGAAATGGGAAAAGTCAACTAAGAGTTGACTTATTGGTAAACGACCTCGGAATGCGAATTTTATGGCTCAGATAGCTTCGTTAGGTGATTTGGGACTTAGGAGTGTGTTTAGAATAATTTCGACATTTTAGATATATCTGCAAAATTTCAGGTCAATCGAAGTTGTTTTGGGTAGTTTCGGCATCGTTGGTGAATTTTAGAAATATCAAAGTTCTTAGGCTTGAATCCGATGTAAATTTGGTGTTTTGATGTTAGTTTTGGTATTTTGAGAGTGCAACTAAGTTTGAATGATGTTATGGGATATGTTAGTAAGTTTGGTTGGGGTCCCGAGGGGCTCGGGATTGATTTCGGGTGGTTAACGGGCATTTTTGGACTTAAAGAAAGAGCTGGTTTTCTAGTTTTTGTGCAACAAGCTTTTACTCTCTACGATCGCGTAGGGAGAGTCGCGATCGCTTAGTTCAATCGAGAGGGGTGACATTTTTACTCTCCGCGATAGCATAAAGGCGCCCGCGATCGCAGAGGTTGAGTAGCGTAGGCAGTGCGATCGCGTGGCCTTGCCTACGATCGCGTAGGGTTACATGCACGTGGGGAGTCAGTGGTCATCGCGACCGCGTGTGATGAGCTGCGATCGCGGAGATCAGGAGCATTTGGTCTATGCGATCGCGTGTCTTTGACCGCGATCGCGGAGAGGAAATCACTGGGTAGTATTTAAATAACCCTTCCGCGACTTAAACCTTCTTTTCACCATTTTTGTACGGACAAAGAGCTTTGAGGGCGAATTTTGAAGAGGAAAATCCTTGTTCTTCATAGAGGTAAGTGTTTTGATCATTAAAACTCATTTATGGGTGATTATAGACCATAATAGCACTGTAAAATCCATGAAAATCAATAGCAAAATTGGGTTTTAGGGCTTGAGATTATGAGACCTTTAGGGGTCGATTTGAGAGGTCAAACAAACTCCGACTTTGGTGTTATTTATATGACAGACTCATGATAAGACGAAGAACACTTTGTATAAGAATTTCTGAGTTTCGGGACGCGGGCCCGTGGGTCGGGTTTTGATCGAATTTGGATTTTGAGCTAAATTCGATATTTTTCAATAGGAATTTATTCCTTGAGCATAATTTGATGATAAAAATCTGAATTTGGTAGATTTGGAGCCTTCGAAGGTTGATTCGAGAGGCAAGCGCATTGTGGAATAGTTCCGGGCTAGTTTTGAGGTAAGTAATGTCTTCAAATCCTGTCCTGAAGGTATGAAACCCCAGACTATGCACCCTTTCACGGGTTTTGAAATAAAAAGGTGAAAACGTTGGAAAAATCCTTCCTATTTAGGCGACTATTGAGTTGCGAAACTAATTTTTAAGTCTTTGCTTAATTAGTATTTATATATTATGATATGTTTTGGGCTGTAAGCCGTGTTTGGGGACTAGTGCCGATCTGATTTCCCTTTGAGGGTTGTGTTTACTATATTTTCCTCACTGATATGCTATGATTTTACACTCAGTCTTTTCCTGATAAATTGTTTTCACACTTAGAGTATTTTGATACTATTTATTGAAAAAAATGAAATACTGCTTTGGGTCAAGAACCCGGTATGTTTATGGCCTAAGGGAAAATTGAGAGTGTCTGACTGTGTGGTGAGGAGGCTTTCAGGCCTCAGGAGTGTGGTGAGGAGGCTTTCAGGCCTCAGGAGTGTGGTGAGGAGGCTTTCAGGCCTCAAGAGTGTGGTGAGGAGCCTTTCAGGCCTCAGTAGTGTGGTGAGGAGGCTTTCAGGCCTCAGAAGTGTGGTGAGGAGGCTTTCAGGCCTCAGGAGAGTGGTGAGGAGTATTTCAGGCCTTATGTTATTATTGCGCTTGGGCTGTAGGAGCCCCTCCGGAGTCTGTACACACCCCCAGTGAGCGCCGGTACCGATTTAGTGATGATGATTGCCCGCGGGGCTGATACTGAGTGATGATTGATACTAAGTGATGATTGATACTGAGTGATGGATGTTACTGAGTGATTGAGAGAGTGCTTGAGGGGCAACTGTTACGAGAAATGATTTTGGTCCGAGGGGCAGATTTGCGATGATTCTACTAAGTTTTCGAACTATGATTTACTTCCTTTTCAAACTGGCTTTTAATGAGAAATTTACTGAAATATACTGATATTACACTCGTTTTCAAGGGATTTCTGGAAAACTGATTTCGAACTTATTATTTGATGAATACTACATGGTGATTTGGTGTTTTACTGGTTTTGTGGAATTGTGTATCTGTACTGTGTGTTTTATAATTCTCAGACTGTTATTTATTTTCATTACTACTGAGTTGGCATAATCATAAAGACTCCCTGTGCCTCTGTGCATAGATTCAGGTGACGGTCTTGAGCAGTAGCTGCCCTTGCTTGTAGTTGCAGATTCACGGGATTTCGAGGTAGCTGTTCAGCGTCCACAGCTTCTCCACTTCCCTTCCTTATTTAGTTTTAGCATTTGATTCAGAGACATATATTATAGTTTTAGCAGAGTTTAGATTTATTTATTCTTAGATGCTCATGACTAGTGACTCCAGTTCTTGGGAGGTTTGTTTAGGCTAATATGGGAACGTTAAGACTTAACTATATTATTTGATGCTATGGTTGCATGCTTATTATTAAACTGTGAACTGTTATAATTGAACAAATGCGTAGTAAAGTGATGGTTGGCTAGCCTAGTTACACGATAGGCGCCATCACGGCCTGTTAGGATTTGGGGTTGTGACAAGTTTGTATCAGAGCCCTAGGTTGCATAGGACTCAACGATCATGAGCAGGTTCAGTAGAGTCTTGCGGATCGGTACGGAGACGTCTATACTTATCTTCGAGAGGCTGCAGAACTCTTAGGAAACATCTCTATTTTTCTTGAACTCTATTGTGCCATCTATTGATTCTTGAAATCTAAACTTACGTTGTTTCATTCTCTCACAGATGGTGAGGACACACAATACCGATCAGGGTGACCAGACACTAGCCAGACCCACCAGGGGTCGGGGCCGTGGTAGAGGTAGGGGACCAGCCCAGGCAGCAACCGGGGTAGTACCACAGGATCCCCCTATCATTCAGGATCGGGTTCCCGCCGATGGTGCTCTAGCAGAATAGGCTTAGGCACCGGTAGTGCCTATTGTTATTCCGGGTCTTCAGGAGACCCTGTCTCAGATATTGACGGTGTGTTCCAGTTTAGCTCAGGCAGTTTCTATGTCCACTACTGCCACTGCAGCTCGGGCCGGGGGAGGCAATTAGACTCCAGCTGCCCGGACACATGAGCAGGCTGTACATGGTATTCAGACACCGGGGTTAGACCCAGCTCAGCCGGTTGTCCCAGTCCAGGATTTTGTAGTTCCAGCTATGCCCGAGGATGAGCAGCCTAGACTGGAGAGGTTCAGCAGACTTAAGCCTCCGACCTTCAGTGGCACAGATGGTGAGGACGCCCAAGATTTTCTTGATAAATGTCAGAAGATGCTTCGTACTGCGGGTATTTTGGAGACCAGCGGAGTTTCATTTGCTACTTATCAGTTTGCTGGTGCTTCATTTACTTGTGGGAATCATTCGAGAGGCGTAGGACGATTGATTCAGCACCTCTCACCTGGCAGCAGTTCTCCATGATCTTTTTGGAGAAGTATGTTCCTCAGTCCCACAGAGAGGAGCAGCGCAGGCAGTTTGAGCAGTTGCGCCAAGGAGACTTGTCAGTTACCCAGTATGAGATGAGGTATTCTGAGTTAGCCAAACATGCTTCGGAGTTAGTCCCCACTGACAGGGAGCGTATCAGGAGATTTGTGGATGGTCTCACGTATTAGCGTCGGATTTTGATGACCAGAGAGAGGGTGTCTGGAGCCACATTTGAGCAGGTGGTTGATATAACTCGGGATATTGAGTCGGTTCGCAGGCAAGAGCGTGAGGAGGGGAGGCTAAGAGGACTCGGGGATCAGGTAATTTCAGTGGTGCTCCTCCCAGGGGGGCAATTTCAGCCTAACAGAGGTCGTTCATTTAGACCTCCACAACCAATTCTCCCATCTTACATTGGTGTATCTTCGGGGCAGGGTCCTCGCAATTCTCATCAGGGACGTTCATCTTTTAGTGCCCTCCCAGCTCAGAGCTCCGCCCGAGCATCATCTTATCAGGGCTCTTCTATGCATGTTTCGTCTGGTGGTTATCAGGGTGACAGAGGTTCTTGTTAGTTTTCATCTCCGGCTTCAGGTAGTTGTTATGAGTGTGGAGAGTTCGGACATGGGTGGAGGCAGTGTCCCCGTCGTCCTAGTAGTTCATCTCAGCAGAGGGTTCAGCCCTCGGTTTCAGCCCCAGTCACATCACCACCTACCCAGGCCGCTAGGGGTGGTGGTCAGGCATCTAGAGGCCTCCCTAGAGGGGGAGGTCTAGCAGGTGGAGGCCAGCCACGTATTTATGCACTTTTGGCTAGGCCTGATGCTATGGCCTCAGATGCGGTGATTACAGGTACTATTTCAGTTTGTCATAGTGATGCTTTGGCTTTATTTGACCCTGGTTCCACGTACTCTTATGTCTCATCCTATTTTTCTCATTTTCTGAATATGCCCCGTGAGTCTCTAGTTACTTATGTTCATGTTTTGACTCCAGTGGGTGATACTATTGTTGTGTACCATGTGTATCAGTCGTGTCTTATATCTATTGGAGGTCTGGAGACCCGAGTGGACTTGATGTTACTAAGTATGGTCGATTTTGATGTAATTATGGGCATGGATTGGTTATCCCCATGTCATGCTATTCTTGATTACACGCTAAGACCGTTACCTTAGCTATGCCCGGAGTTCCGAGAGTTGAGTGGAGGGGGTCTATAGAGCATGTACCTAACATAGTGATTTCTTATTTAAAGGCTCAACGTATGGTTGAGAAAGGGTGTGAATCTTATCTTGCGTTTGTGAGGGATGTTAGTAATGAGACTTCATCTGTTGATTCTATTCCTGTAGTCCGTGATTTCCCGAATGTATTCCATGCAGACCTTCCAGGCATGCCACCTGACAGGGATATTGATTTTGGTATTGACCTGGTGCCAGATACTCACCCTATCTCTATTCAACCTTACCGTATGGCACCAACATAATTGAAAGAATTAAAAGAGCAGCTTCAGGAACTCTTAGATAAGGGATTCATTCGGCCTAGTGTATCGCCTTGTGGTGCGCCGGTGTTGTTTGTGAAAAAGAAAGATAGTTCAATGCGCATGTGTATTGACTATAAACAGTTGAATAAGGTTACAGTGAAGAATCGTTATCCGTTGCCTCATATTGATGACTTATTTGATCAGCTTCAGGGAGCTAAGGTATTCTCTAAGATCGACTTGAGTTCGGGGTATCATCAGTTGAAAATTTGGGACTCTGATATCCTGAAGATGGCTTTCAGGACCAGATACGGTCATTATGAATTTCTGGTTATGTCTTTTGGGCTGACCAATGCCCCAGCAGCGTTCATGCAATTGATGAGCAATGTGTTTCAGCCATACCTTGACACTTTCGTTATTGTGTTCATTGATGACATCCTGGTTTATTCTCGTAGCTAGGAAGAGCATGCTCAACATTTGAGAATCGTGTTGCAGAGATTGAGGGAGGAGAAGCTCTATGAAAAATTCTCTAAGTGTGAGTTTTGGCTTGGTTCGGTAGCTTTCTTGGGGCACGTGGTGTCTAGTGAGGGTATTCAGGTTGATCCGAAGAAGATTAAGGTGGTGTAGAGTTGGCCTAGACCGTCTTCAGCTACTGAGATTCGAAGTTTCCTTGGTCTGGCGGGTTACTACTGTCGCTTTGTGGAATGATTTTCTTCTATTG
Source organism: Nicotiana undulata (assembly GCA_005239495.1). Lineage (NCBI taxonomy): Eukaryota > Viridiplantae > Streptophyta > Magnoliopsida > Solanales > Solanaceae > Nicotiana > Nicotiana undulata. The sequence continues at coordinate 9,798 of ML285051.1, forward strand.
CTTCACCTCTGACAAAATTGACACAGAAGGGTGTTTTATTCAGATGGTCCGATAAATGTGAGGAGAGCTTTCAGAAGTTCAAGTAAGCATTGACCACAGCTCCGGTATTAGTGTTGCCTACTGGTTCGGGTTCTTATACGGTTTATTGTGATGCTTCTAGAGTTGGCTTGGGAGCGGTGTTGATGCAGGACCTTAGGGTGATTGCCTATGCGTTAAGACAGTTGAAGGTGCATGAGAAGAATTAACCAGTGCACGATCTTGAGTTAGTTGCCATTGTTCATGCCTTAAAGATTTGGCGGCATTATTTGTATGGGGTGCAGTGTGAGATTTACACCGATCATTGTAGCTTGCAGTATCTGCTAAGGAAGAAGAACTTAAATTTGCGTCAAAGGAGATGGTTGGAGCTTCTCAAGGACTATGACTTAACTATTTTGTATCATTCAGGGAAGGCCAATGTGGTGACCGATGCCTTGAGTCGCAGAGCCGAGAGTTTGGGAAGTCTAGCTTACCTTTCAGCAGCAGAGCGACCTTTAGCCCTTGATGTTCAGGCTTTAGCAGGCCAGTTGGTGAGATTGGATTTGTCAGACCCTCCACGGGTGGTAGCTAGCATGGCTTCCCGGTCTTCTTTATTTGATCAGATTAAGGAACAACAATATGATGACCGACACTTATTAGTCCTTCAGGATAGAGTTCGTCGGGGTGATGCCAGAGATGTGACTATTGGTGGATGGAGTTATGAGGATGCAGGGCCGTATTTGCGTGCCCAACATGGATGGTATTCTAGAGTTGATATTAGCAGAGGCTCACAAATTGCGGTATTCTATACATCCGGGTGCCGCGAAGATGTATCATGATCTGAAATAGCAGTATAGGTGGAGACGGATGAAGAGAGATATTGTTGAGTATGTAGCAAGGTGTCTCAACTGCCAGCAGGTCAAGTATGAGCACCAGAGACCAGGCGGTTTGCTTCAAAGGTTAGACATTCCGGAGTGGAAGTGGGAGCGAATTACTAAGGACTTTGTAGTTGGGCTTCCACGGACTTCGAAGGGATTTGATGCTATTTGGGTCATTGTGGATAGATTGACCAAGTCCGCGCATTTCATTCCTGTCAGTACTACTTATACTTCAGAGCGGTTAGTTGGTATTTACATTAAAGAGATTGTCCGGTTGCATGGAGTTCCGATTTCTATTATTTTTGACAGAGGTACTCAGTTCACATATCAGTTTTGGAGAGCTGTACAGAGAGGTATGGGTACTGATGTAGAGTTGAGCACTGCATTTCATCCATAGACCGACGGGCAGTCGGAACGGACTATTCAGATATCAGAGGATATGTTACGGGCTTGTGTGATTGATTTTGGTGGTTCATGGGATCAGTTTCTGCCACTAGCGGAGTTTGCATATAATAATAGCTATTAGTCCAATATTCAGATGGCTGTTGATACCCAATTTTTCCTCAAATTATTTTCAAACTGGTATATAAGCTTTCAAAATCAATCTTTGCAATAATGAGTATTTTTTCTAATTTTTCCATATTTTATCTAAATTATTTCCCTATTTATTTAATATTGGATATTTTTATAATTCACAAATTGTACTCTAAAATAATTTCAAAAATATTTTCTAGTTCAGTATGTCATTTATAATCACTTTTTATTTATTAAAATCTAATTATTTCGTAAATTGGCCAATTGGGTCTTATTTAATTTCAATTACGATAATTTTGAAATTATAGCCCAATCGAACATTGTGCATTATTTTAATTTGAAACTTATGCATCTTTTACACTTAATATTATTTAATTACTGTAATTTCATCTATTTAAACTCAATTTCATTTTCTGTACAATTATTGGTTGTTTATTTAATTATTTATCTATTTTTGGCTATTTAATATCTAGCCATTTATTATTTAAAATCTAGGCTAATTAACCCCAACCCAAACCCAATTAAAATACCCAACCCAGATCATAAACAACCCAGCCCAAAACCCATAAAAAAAAAACCCGACCCAATCCCAAGCCAATCTAAGCCGTTGATCAGATCAGATCAACGACCCAGATTTTTGTTACCTAAATTAAACTCACCTAACTCCTCCCCCTCCATCTCATTCCCTTCGAGACGGTTCATCTCTCTATCTCTCTATCTCTCTCTACAACTCTCTAGAAGTCTCCTTGACTTCGTCTTCTCCGATGATCTCTGGTCGCCTTCTCCGATGGATTTTCACCAGAAACTTGGTTCCCTATCATCTCCTGGTCATCCATTCACCTCTCACCTGCTCAGTGATACCCTGAGTTCTTCAGATGAGCCTGGAGCGGTCCACTCACCTCCTATGAGCCTCTTGCCACTGTCCGGCCAACCCCCAGCCATTTGAGTAAGTTTACAGTCTCTCCGGCCTAAATCTATGTCGTTCATGAGGTTTGCCCTCTTTTCTGGGTTCCACGAAACCCTAATTTTCTGTATCATGGTTTTTCTTTTAAGATCCGTTTTACATTTACAATATTATGAAGTTTCTCTATTGTTTTCTCCGGAAAATCTCATCTTTTTAAACAACTTCAAAACTAGGGTTCCTCGACCCATTTTCAAAACAGTTCTTCTTTCGATTTATCTACCTATACTATGTTTATACGAGTATTTTGTGATTCCTTGTTGCCTTGAATATTATGGTATCCCTGTTTCCCAAGAATGCTTCGAGTTTTCTTTGGCTGTATTATGCTTTGTTCATTAGAGTTTCTAATATCTGCTCGTATTATGTTTTCCTTGTTATTTGCTTATTACTGAGTTCAGGAGAGTCCTTAATTTCACATGTCTTACTACTAGGGTTTCTGACCTCTTGCCTGTGACTTATTAGATTCATCACTGTTGTTCCTATTCGAATCCTTGATTCTTTATGGTTTCAGCTTGTTAGGGTTCCTGCTTTATTATTTGTGAACCCTGGATTCCTTGTAATTTTAGACCTTTTGATTGTTCACCTATTGATTTTATACTACCTTTTTGTGTAAGAATCCCCGGGCCTGTGATGTTTTCCTTGGAAACATGATTGTGTATTCCCTCTGTAATCCTGTACTAATTTTGGATTCTTTCCATATTTATGTGATTCCTTCTTTGAATAGGTGATTCTATATGTCCTTTGTAATTCTGTACCAAATTTTGAGTGCTTTCCTTACTCATATGATACTTTCCTTAACTATTTTGGATTCCCTGTGATTGCAATTGAATCTGAGATCCCTTTCAGTTGATTTTCAAACTAATACCCTAGTTTACTTTATAAATGTAATGTTATTTCAACTTTCCTTAATTATATACTATGTACTTGGCTTTATTTATGTATTATGTGATTTCTTTGTCTCTAATTAAACAAAATCAGTCTTATGAATTGATTGCTTTTCCTTTTGTACTTGACTCCTTAATTGAAGGAGTCCAATGTTTTAATTGATACTAATTGTTTGTATTTCCATAACTGTGCACCCTTCACCTATGTGACTACTCATTTTTCAAACTATATATACCCTGTCTTCTCTCTTTACACAGACTGAACACACTCTCTTGATCACATAAACACACACAGACATCTACACTATCCTCGTATGCTCTTTCTTGCTGTATCTCTTTGGCTCCATTTGCTGCTCTCTATTCTTGCCTATTATTAGCCGGCTATAAGCCAAGGCTAATAGTGTTATCACTTTGCTCTCTTTTGCTTTGCTCTCTCTTAACACTGGTATGTTTTAGTTAAGTTTACCACATCCTCAAACAATATGTTTCAATTTTGGTTAAGATTCTTGTTGTTTCTTTTGTGCTTTTAATTATGGTTCTATTGCCTACCATGTAACTAGTATGTCTACTCTCTTTCTATGATCTCTCTTCTTCTTCTAGCCTAGCATGATTCCTGTCTTTCTCTCTATGATTCATTATGGCCTATGTGATCTTCTACTGCTTCATTCTGCATACCTAGCATCTATTTATGTATGTCTCTTTATCAATTTCCTGGCTTCTAATGCACCTATAACACTTAGTATTCTCAGACTTGTATGTATAATATATTGTCATATCATACTTTGTGAAAATCTGTAACTTTGTGCTAAGGATTAATTACTGCAAAGATGCTGCTATCATTACTTGTCCCAATCCCTTTCCCTATTTGTGTTTGCTTTTTCTTGAATTCTGCTGAGTTGTGACCCTTCTACTGCTTCCTTTTCAAACTAATTTTACATAAAAAGTCTTTCTATTATTCTCTAAAGTCATGTTATTTCAAAACTCCTTTTCAAACTTAAATATTTTTAACTACTCGCACTTCACACTATTCTTAGACCTATAGGATCCACCCCCTCAGTGTGATCATTGCTTAGGGACCTTGAGTTCCCTCTGAACTTTGACACACTGAGGCAGGTAATTCTACACTGCACCTATCTCAACTTTGGCAATTGCTGGGTGCTGGTATTGGCCAGGGCCCTCACAAGGACCTTTGGGAGCTTTGCTGCACCCAGACTATGTAATGTTATGAAGCTCGAAGGGGGTGAGGTTGGAAGTTCGAGCCTGTCTGAAGGCTCTCTATAGAATAACTTCTTATTTTTCTTTGCAATTACTGTAATTCATTTGCTATGGCCTGTAATAATTTGTAAATAAACTATTGGGGCTGGATAGTGAATATGGGAGGGAATTATGCATGTTTAGTGTAGTATGGGTAGAAATCATGACTTAGGCTTTATTTCCTATGTGCGTAATAGTATCATGCCTAGGACATGCATACCATACATTAAAAATCATGTTTAGGGTCTTCATTTTAACATATCTATTATATTCACGCCTAGTATACTCTAATGAGTAAACAAGACTGCCATAATGTATTGCTCATGCATTTTATAAACATGACATATAGAAACCATGTCTTAAGGTGATACTTTGTGCATTAGATATCCTTCCCTTAAGCCCTTTTTTTAAAATCTTTTCAGAACTTGAACGCCTAGTTAACATGATTTAATACTCCTATAAAAGTGGTTAACCTATTTAAAATAATTTCCTGCAGACATGTATTTATTAAATCAGAATCCAAATGTGCATGTTCACTCTTTAAAAATAGGTAGACAATGTTGTAACGACCCGGTCTGTCGTTACGAGAAAACCTTCATCATAATTATTGCAATTGACTTATTATAGATCGGTTATTCTATTATTAATGTGTTAGAGTTGATAAGCTTGGAATTAGAATAATTAAATGAGAATTCAGACACTTAGTCCTTAAAGAATAGCCTTAAAATGGGAAAAGTCAACTAAGAGTTGACTTATTGGTAAACGACCTCGGAATGCGGATTTTATGGCTCGATAGCTTCGTTAGGTGATTTGGGACTTGGGAGTGTGTTCATAATAATTTTGTGATGTCCGGTGTAGAATTAGGCTTGAATTGGTGAAAGTTAGTTTTTGGCGATTCCGGACGGCAGTGGAAAATAGGCTATCGTGGTCGAAATGGAATTCCTACAGTTGGAACAAGTTCGTAATATCATTTGGACTTGTCTGCAAAATTTCAGGTCAATCGGAGTTGATTTGGATAGTTTGGGCATCATTGGTGAATTTTAGAAATATAAAGGTTCTTAGGCTTGAATCTGATGCAAAATTGGAGTTTTGATGTTAGTTTTGGTGTTTTGAGAGTGCAACTAAGTTTGAATGATGTTATGGGATATGTTTGTAAGTTTGGTTGGGGTCCCGAGGGCCTCAGGTGTGTTTCGGATGGTAAACGGAGTGTGTTCGGCCTTAGAAGATATGTTGTTGCTGGTTTCCTTCTACGCGATCGCGGCAGGGTGTTTGCGATCGCGTAGGGTTAGCTGGGGAATGGCAGATTTTTGTCTATCGCGATCGCATGGAGGAGGTCGCGATCGCGTGAGTTGAGCAGGGTGTGTAGTGCGATCGCGTAGTGGAGTTCGCGATCGCGTAGAGTAATTGGGCGCGTGAGGGAGCAGCTGATGGTGTATCGCGATCGCGTGGTCGTGGTTGCGATCGCGTAGTGTTACAATTTGAATCAGCTATTTTGTTCTTCGCGATCGTGTGCCTTTTCCGGCGATCGCGATGAACAAAGAACTGGGCAGTTAAATAATATTTCCTCCGCGACCTAAACCCCTTTTTACACCATTATTGTACGGAAAAGAGCTCTTGGGGGCGATTTTGAAGAGGGAAATCCTTGTTCTTCATTTAGGTAAGTGTTCTAGTTATTAAAACTCGATTATGGGTGATTATAGACCTTAATCCCAACCTTTAATTCATGAAAAATAGTAGAAAAATAGGATTTTGGGACATGAGATTATGAGACCTTCAAGGGTCGATTTGAGGGGTCAAACGAACTCCGATTTTGGTGTTCTCTATATGTACGGACTCGTGGGAAGATGAAGAACACTTTTCTGTAAAAATTTCTGAGTTTCAGGACAGGGGCCCGGGGGTCGGGTTTTGACCGAATTCGGATTTTTGAGTTAAATTAGATATTTTTCAATTGGAATTCGTTCCTTAAGCATATGTTGATGATAAAAATCTGAACTTGGTAGATTTGGAGCCCTCAGAGGTTGAATTGAGAGGCAAGCGCATTGCGGAATAATTCCGAGCTAGTTTTGAGGTAAGTAATGTCTTTAAATCATGTCCTGAGGGTATGAAACCCCGGA
>MDKH01153821.1:0-36645 GCA_005239495.1 Nicotiana undulata
CTCTCTCTCTCTCTCTCTCTCTCTCTCTCTCTCTCTCTCTCTCTCTCTCTCTCTCTCTCTTGTGCTACTTGTTACTAGTTTGAATTAGCCGGCTACAAAGCCAAGGCTAATTATTGGGCCTCTCTTACTTCTGCTTTGGAATTACTGTCTCTCCTATACTGGTATGTCCTGGTTACAATTCGAGTTTTCAAAAACAATATGTTTCTTTTAGCACTTCGATTCATCCTGTTCATAATATGTTTCTACTTATGGTTCTGCTGTTTACCTTGCAATTAACATGCCTATTTACTAGTTTACTAATGTGATTACTTTTTCCCTTTCATTTCAACATGTGTTACTGCCCTCTTACATGTTTACTAGGACCCTGCCTTACCCCTGATCCCAGCACATATATGCATGTCTTTGTGTCACTTAGTTATATGTGATTCTGAACATATGCTGTACTCATGAAGTCTTCCCCTAGGCCTATGTGTAACTCCGTTTGTCATGTACTTCCTCTTTGGTATCCCTCAATTTAATTTTGTTAAGTCTCAGGCCTAAGCATCTTATGAAAACTGTTATGTGGTTGTTAAAGTTCTGAAATGCCTTACTATCTCTCTGGGGCTAATTTGTATGCAAACCTATTTTTATATGTGACCTACTTGTCCCCAATCCCCTATTCCCTGTTTGTGTATGTCTCCCTGCACTATGTATGCTGTCTTGATTCTGGGTTGCTGACTCCCGTACTCCCTTTCTTTCAAACTATTTTCACTAAGGCAAGTTCTTTCTAAATCTGTTTCTTTTACAATCTGTTTTCAGAAACCTGTTTTCAACCCTATTCTTTTAAACTATGTCAAGCACTCTCACATATACTCTTAGAAGCCTAGGTCCTGCCCCTTTTGTGTGAGCATTGCTTAGGGACCCTTGAGCTCCCTCTGAACTTTGACACACAAGAGGTGGCTCTTCCACACTGCACTTACTCCATCTTTGGCTATGAAATCTGGGTGTGAGCACTACCCGGGATCCTCTGAGATCCTTATGGAACTCTTACACACCCGGGTTATGAAAGGTTATGAAACAACAGTACATGGTGTTGATACCCAATTTTTCCTCAAATTATTTTCAAACTTGTATATAAGCTTTCAAAATCACTCTTTGCAATAATGAGTATTTTTCCTAATTTTTCCATATTTTTATCTAAATTATTTCCCTATTTATTTAATACTTTATATTTTTAATAATTCATAAATTGTGCTCTAAATAATTTCAAAATATTTTCCAGTTCAGTATGTCATTTATAATCATTTTTTATTTATTAAAATCCAATTATTTTATAAATTGGCCAATTGGGTTTTATTTAATTGCAATTACAATCATTTTGCAATTATGGCCTAATTAGACACTTTATGCTTTTTAAATTCGAAATTTATGTTTCTTAAATTTTTAATATTATTTAATTATTGTAATGTTACCTATTTAAACTTAATTTCTTCCTTTTATAATTATTAGGTATTTTAATTAATTAATTACCTATTTTTTATTGGGTATTTAACACCTAGCCTATTTCATTTAAATCTTAGCCACATTTTGAACCCAATTAACCCCAACCCAGACCCCAATTAAATGACCCAGCCCAATCTTGAAATTACCCGGCCCAACCTCACACTTGATCTGAGCCGTTGATCAAATAAGATCAACGGTCCAGATCAATGTTACCATAATTAAACCCTTACCTACCCCTCTCGTTTCTCTCATTTCCAAGATGTCTCTCTCTCTCTTATGGTCTCTTCCTCTCCCCCTTCTCTCTAGAACCTTCTGGTTCTCCGATGGCCTCCAGCCTTCATCTCCAGCCACTTCCAGGCTCACCCCCTTTCGACCACCAGCCACCATGACGCCTCTTTCCCTGGTCTACTTCATCTCTGAGACCTTCAGTGGTCTTTACCATGCCCAACAACTACTGGGGTTCCTTCTTGGTTGGTTTTACGGCCTCCTCCGATGGGGTTTTCGACGCGATCATGCCATGACTACCACTATCCCTGAGTTTCACAACAGGTTCTTCTACTTTCTCCGATATCTCTAGAACCCTAACTTTTTTAACCTTTTGATTTTCTTAGATCTACAGTGAATCTGGGTTTAGTACTAGTATTATTACACTCTTTCTCAAAGGTTTTCCGTTTTTAAACAAGTTCTACTTAGGGTTTCTAAAGTCTTTTCTTCAAATAATTTTCTCAAAGTTCCAGTGATTGTTTTCGCATGCTTAAGTGTTTACCACTTTGAATCGTGGCTTGTTATGTTAAAACTTTAGCTTTTAACACTGCTTTAAATCTTTAGTATGTCTGCTCTTTTGATTTTTACGTGTGTCTGTTTTCCCATGAATGATTCCTGTTTCTTTGTGATTGCTGCTTCGCTGTGCTACTGAGTCTTTGATTTTGCCGTTTCTTATACTTGAATAAGTATTATCTTGAATCCCTGAATGATTGTGAGTATTACTGTATTGATTTCTATATGCTGATACATGAGACATTCCCTTAATTAGTATCAATTTCGAATCCCTGATTTTGTGTGGATACTTGTACTGATTTTCGACTACTTCCTTTGGTTTACAACTTCAAATTATTTTATTACCTTATTATGTGATCGACTACTCTATTAATTGACTGTTACTGTTGTTTCTTTAATTAAACCCTAAGTACCTAGCCCTGATTACTTACGCTATACTTAAGGTATTTTGAATGATTTCCTTATGTGAATTGTTTCCTTATTTGCCACTTTTCCTTTTGTCTTTGAAATGTCTCCCTTAATTAAGGGAAGAATTGGCTTGACTTTTATTTTACTAATTCCTAGTTCTTACCATTATTGAACTACATTGATCCTTTCCTTATTAATCGTGTATTGATTCTTCTTGCCTTATATATCACTGATTCTTACCATTTGAATCAAATCCCTTGGCTTAAGGGAGTACCTGCCTTAATTTCCTGATTTAATTGATTTTGAGTTCTTCAATCAGTACTTGACTTGATTTGTTTACCTTATTCACTACTTGCTTTTCAACTATATATATACTCTGCCTTCACTCTTAATAGAGACACGAACACACACATACATCAATACTATTCGACATTCTCTTGAGCTCTTTCCCTTCTCTCTTTGTTCTACTACTGCCTCTGCTTTTGCCTATTATTAGTTGGCTGTAAGCCAAGGCTAATATTGTGTTACCACTTTTCTCCTTACATCCTGCTATTGCCATCTTACTGGTATGTCCTAATTAATCTTCAAGCCTCCAATCAATGTGTTTATTATTATTGTTTTAGTTCATTATCTTCCTGATTTTCTTCTATTTATGCTTCTACTGCTCAACATGCAATTGAATCTTTTGTTTTAGTACTTTACCATGTCTTATCTCTTCTGACTTACATGCTAAGTCTGTAATATGACTGTGGCCTATTCCTAACTTCTACTTGCTATGCCTGCATCCTATTGTTGTATATTGGCATGCCTAAACTTTACCACTTCCTAATTCCCCTGATCCCTGGCACTTTGTATGTTCTTCTTGATCTACATGCTTCTAACTGTTGTTTATCTTACCTGTTATAATTGTCCCCTGTTACTGTCTAGTATTATGTCTGAGCTTGACCATTTCTTGATCCCGTGAATCTTCTGATTTTGTGTAATCGTGCTTTAGTGAGCTTTCATAAGTCTCTGTATCTCCTTTAGCATTATGTGATCTATCTGTTCCCTTTCCCCATGGACCTTGTATGCAATCCTATACTGTTGAGCTACTGTAACTAGTACTTCTGCTGTCTTAAAACAAACCCCCCTATTTTGAAAACTCTTTTAAACTACTCCTTCCTGCACTTCACACTATTCTTAGACCTTTAGGTTCCACCCCCGCAGTGTGAGCATTGCTTAGGGACCCTGAGTTCCTTCTGAACTTTGACACACTGAGGCAGGTAAATCTACTCTGCATCTATCTCAACTTTGGCAATTGCTGGGTGCTGGTATTGGCCAGGGCACTCACAAGGGCCTTAGGGAGCTTTGCTGAACCCAGGCTATGTAAGGTTGTGAAACTCGAAAGGGGTGAGGCTGGAAGGTTGGGCCTATTTGAAGGCTCCATATAGAATAACTTCTTGTTTTCCTCTTTGTAATTATTGTAATTCATTTGATATGGTCTGTAATAATTTGTAAACAAGCGATTTGAGCTGGATAGTGAATATGGGAGGAAACTATGCATGTTTAGTGTAGTATGGGTAGAAGTCATGACTATAGGCTTTATTTCCCTATGTGTGCAATAGTACCATGTTTAGGTTCTTTATTTCAACACATCTATTATATTCATGTCATCCGACACCATGTTCCCAGTATAACTAAACGAGTAACATCAGCTGCCATAATGTATTGCTCATGTATTTTTCATAACCATGACATACAGAAACCATGTTTTTAGGATGATACTTTGTGGATTAGATATCCTGCCCTTAGGACTTCTTATTTATCAGAACTTGAACGCCTAGTTAACATGTATCTAATTCAATAATCCTGCTAAAATATGGTCAACTGGTTTGAAACAATTTCTGCAAAGGTATCATCACTCATGTCCCTTAAAATCAGAACTAAAAATATGCATGTTCACCTTTTGGGAAATGTATACGGCGCCTAGGCAAACCTTAGGCCTAACATGTATAAAATCAAGTCGATTGTTCTTTGTTTGCTATCGTTAAAACCGATCAGTCCCCTTTAAACATTTTGAACCCTGCTGCTACCATTCTTGTTTTACCTCACTAAAGTTCACTTTGCTTTTATTAAAACTCCTGCTCTATTTTAAAGCAGTCTCGAAGTTGTACATCTATTTCCTTTTACTGATTTTTATTGATTCCTGTTCTGTTATGTTTTCAAACTACTGGGTTTTCAGAGATGCCTCTCTCTGCTCAAAATCGTACCATTTCGAATCCTTGCTCTGTATTTCTTTAAAGTTACTATATTTTGATACCATCTTACTACTTCTTTTACTACAATTCTCTGCAAACAGATGACTATTACTCTATGTTAAGCTACTGTATTTTAGTCACTTATCTTTTAAAATCACTATATTACTTCAAACCCATGCTATAATGATTTTCTTCTATGTTTTCTGAAAGCTTTAAATCACTGCGTACTTCTAAATCTTACCGCTGCCTTTAACTAATGTATTTTTGAAAATCAACTATCCATCAAGTCACTCAGTCCTAATTGAATCTTTTGGTTTCATCAAGTCTCCAAAACAGATCTTTTGTAACTCACTGTTTACTTAAAACTCTTGTTTTAAACCCCCATCTTTGAGATCTTAAGTGTGTTTGAGACGTGCTACTTATATGTCTACTTGTGGAGGGATCTGTGAGCCTTTATTTGCCTCTATGTGTCCCTTTAAATGTGAGGTCCTACTTGTTATACATGTCGCCTACTATTTTATCCTTTAAACCTATGCGTCCAGCCTAGCACTCACCTTGTAGGATTAGTAGTCCTAAACACCCTCCAGGACTGTAAAGACCCATAAAATTTCTTGCTTAAAATAATGCCTGAATAAGTCCCCGAGTTGTTATCTTTGTGGAAATTCTTAAAACGGACCTTGATTTTGTAAAAGTACCCTCGGGTTTTGAAAGAACTTAATTTTTCCAGAAATTTGGGTGTTATGCGATCGCATAACGTGTATGCAGACCGCATAGTGGTCGCATACACGGGAAGATCACTGCCAAGCGAAAGAGGTGTTATGCGATGCACAATGCGATCACATAACGTGTATGCGGATCGCATAGTGGTCGGATACACGGGCAGAATGTTTCCAAATTTTGGCTCACCTGAGGGCTATTCTGCGGTCCAATATGCGGACCGCATGTCAGGAATGCGATCGCATTCTTGACCGCATATTCGACACGGTCTGTTAATTTTCTAAATTATTATACCCGACCCCAGTTTCATTTAACCCTACCCCATTTCATTTTAACAAGTTTTCTGAACAAAATAGAGAGAAGGAAAGGAGAGTTCTTGAGAGAGGAAGTGGTCCTTCCATCAAAGTGATTTCAAAGTCTCTCAGGCCTTGGTATTTCGAGTAATCTCCTTCTTCCTCATTCTAGAAGGTAAGGTTTCCCAACCCTTTTTTTTTCTTTCCATTAATTTTCTGATTTTAAACAAAGGGAGGGTTGGCATGGATTGACTCTTGAAAATATTAACTAAGACCTTGCATGCATGTTTAATAATGGTGTTAATCTAGTGAGAGGGAGTGGGTTGGGATAAACTTTACAGAGATAGGGTTGGTAATCTAATGGGTTCACCTAGTGTTTGGCAAAATGCTTGAGAGAATCCAAATTGCATGCATGACTTTCAATTCTGAGTTGAATATGTTTAACTGTGAACTAGATTGACGGTACTAGATGGTTCGGTGATTTGTGAGTAAAAGTTAAAAAGGGAAACTCGACTCCAGGTATGTATGGCTAACTTTAATCTTTGTAAAATCACTTGTGGTGTTCGAGCATACGGTACGTGTATTGTTATGAATATGTGCAACTGGTTGTCCGAATTATGTTGAAGTGAGAAGTGTACTACTTGTCTGTCTTTAGTTGATCACCACACTACCATGCTATGTAAAACGTTGCTAGAAGGATAATGAATCCAAGAGTATGAATATATATGCTAAAGGCTATGTAAAAAAGCTGTATTCTTATCGCCGAAATTTTCTGTGATTGAATTGTGATTTGTCATCATGGATATGAGATGTGATTGCTTGGTGGGATCAGGTTGCGCGCCGCAACCGGGGAGATAAGGGTGATATGTGAGAAGTGATAAGGGTGTGATTGTGATTGTCAGGTGGGATCGGGTTGCACACCGCAATAGTTGTCAGGTTGGAACGGGCTGCAGGCCGCAATAATTGTCAGTTGGGATCGGGTTGCACGCCGCAACAGAAACACAACAAATGATTGTGATTGTCAGGTGGGATCGGGTTGCGCGCCGCAACAGAAGAAATAAGGGTGAAATGTGAGAAGGGACAAGGGTGGAATTGAGATTGTGATTATGATGAAGTGAAAATTGTGGAACTTCCATTGTGTATCTTTCTATGTCTTGTGCGGTGATTGTGTGACTCTCTGTCTGTCTCTTGCCTGTGCATTATTGAGTTTACTTAGAGTAAAGTTTGTTCATACATACCAGTACAATTCAAATGTACTGACGTCCCTTTGCCGGGGGCGCTACATTCTTGTGATGATTGTAGGTGGTTCTATAGCATGTACTCCAGCCCACCGACAGTAGTGCCTCCTGTACGTCCTATCAGCTGATTTGGTGAGCCCCTCTCCTCTCGGGGCCCAGTGTGGTTCATGCCACCTTTTCTTCCGGATTTACATTTTGGTATTTGTGTAAGGTATAGCCGGAGCCTTGTTACCAGCAAGTAATATATATAATTCCTTCGTACTCTTAGAGGCTCCGTAGACAGGAAGTGTGGGTTATGTACTTATGTATTTTGGGAAATATGACTTGTAGACAATGTAAAGTAAAACTGGGTGTTATGCATATTTTGTAAGTATTATACTACATGTTGGTAATGACAGAATTCTATGGTTAAATTTCAAATTGTAAGAATGCGTCTTAATTACAGTTGAATAATGTACATCTGAAATCTCGGGTAATGCGTGGGAGGGAAAAAAAAAAGAAATCCAGGTCCACTTCACTGGCGCTACCCGACCGAGTGCCGGTCGTGTCCCTTAGTTTTGGGGCGTGACAAACTTGGTATTAGAGCCTAAGGTTTTAAAAGAGTCCTAGGATGTCTCGGAGCATTGTCTAGTAGAGCCCTTCTTATCGGTGTGTTGTCGATCACATCTATAATTAGGGAGCTACACGGACATTTAGGAAATTTCTCTTTTCATTGTTATTCTATATCGTGCGGTGAAGTGGAGAGTGAAAGTGTCCTTGTCTAATTCGTGCTTTGTTACGAAATTATTTTCCAGTTATGGAACCAAAGAAGAGAGCTCGACTCGGCCTTGAGGCCAATGCCACCCCAAGTGTGGCTGTGAATCATGTACCTGGTAGTGCGGGTGAGATGTCTCCCCGGCCTTGATTTTTTCGGACCCTTCTATTCCGGATCAAAGCATTCCTATTCCTGCGGTGGCGGAGGGTGCTGCAATCCCTCCCGCTGATATTCCTGATCCCTCTACGGTTCCAGCTTTCGGTCCCGGTACATCCGAGGGGGACCTCAGAGGAGCTATTCATATGTTAACTCAGTTGGTGGCCGCTCAGGCCCAAAGATCTCATGCTACCCCTGCGTCCTCCAGCGGACATGGAGATTCCTTCGGCTCCAGAGTCAACCAATTTCTGCAGTTGGCCCCTCCAGAGTTCTCAGGTACGGATCCAGAGGCCGACCCACAGGATTTTCTTGATGAGATGTGCAAGACCCTTCGGGTGATGAAGGCTACAGGGATAGAGGGGGTTGAGTTAGCTTCGTACAGGCTGAGGGGAGCAGCATATTCTTGGTTCGAGATGTGGGAGGGTTCCCGCAGAGAGGGAAGTCCTCCGACTAGATGGAGCGAGTTCGTGGATGCGTTCATGGATCACTTTTTTCTTGTCGAGACTGTGGTAGCCCGTGCTACTGAGTTTGAGATCCTCAAGCAGGGCAGTATGAGTGTTTGGGAGTACCATATGGAGTTCGTAAGGTTTTCCAAGTATGCTCCCCAGTTGGTGTCGACCATGGATGCTCGAGTTCGAAGATTTGTTCAGGGTCTCAGTCCTTTGGTTGTGAATGAGGCTGCTACAGCGGCTTTGCACTCGGACATGAATTATGGGAAGATTGTGGGATTCACCTAGGCTACGGAGGCTAGAAAGTTGAAGATACGGGCAGACAGAGAGAGTAGCAGCAGGGCCCGGTCGGTGGGTCACTCAAGGAGCGCAGTTTCAGGGGGGAGACCAGTTCAGGGGAGGGGGCCATCAGGTCCATCCCAGTTTTATGTTCAGTCTTCAGCCAGTGCACCGCCATCCGTGCACCGTTATCAGCCGAATAGCCACTGGAGATCAGGGTCTGACAGCAGGAGATCCTAGCAGTCAGGTCGTCCCGGAGGAAGGTTCCAGCAGCAGGGGAGGGCTCTGTGCCCTCAGTGCGGAGGGTTCCATACTGAGGCCTGTTATTTGGATCGCCCGATATGCTACAGGTGTGGGGTGAGGGGTCATCTTTAGCGGGATTACCGTGCGCCCAACAAGGGCAAGGGTAGGGGGTTTGCCCAGTCATCCGGTTCTTCAGCCGCCACATCTTCAGTGCGTCCTCCAGCTCCAATAGGACGTGGTGTAATTAGGGGTGGGGCTCGTGGTAGAGGCGGACCCAGCCGATTCTATGCTTTGAGTGGTCGCCAGAACGCGGAGGCTTCTCCAGATGTTTTCACAGGTATTCTGAATGTTCAAGCACTTGATTGCTATGCTCTTATTGATCTGGGGTCCTCATTGTCCTATGTTACCCCATTTATTTCTTCAAGTTTTTGGATAAAACTCGAACAGCTTCATGAGCCGTTCTCTGTATCAACTCCTGTTGGTGATTTTATTACAGCAGCGCAAGTCTATAAGAATTGTGTTGTCATGGTATGTGGTCGCGTTACCACGGCCGATCTTATTGAGCTTGAGATGGTAGATTTTGATATTATTATGGGAATAGACTGGCTTTATTCGTGCTTTTCTAAGCTCGACTGCCGAACGAGAGTCATGAGGCTCGAGTTTCCTAATAGGCCAGTTATTGAGGGAGGGGGAATGGTGTGGTGACGAAAGGTAGGTTTATCTCCTTCCTCAAGGCCTCGAAGATGATTAAGAAGGGGTGTACCTACCATTTGGTCCGGGTCGCGGACACCGCTTCAGAAGTGTCGGCCCCTGAGTCCGTGCCAGTTGTGAATGAGTTTCTTGAAGTATTTCCGGACAAGCTTCCAGGGATTCCGCCAGATAGAGAGATTGATTTTGGGATTGATGTACTACCAGTTACGCAACCAATATCTATCCCACCATACAGAATGGCACCAGCAGAGTTAAGGGAGTTAAAGGAGCAGTTGAAGGATTTACTGGATAAGGGGTTCATTCGGCCGAGTGTGTCGCCGTGGGGTGCTCCGGTTCTTTTTGTTAAAAAGAAGGACGGGTCGCTTCAGATGTATATTGATTATCGGCAACTCAACAAAGTCACTATCAAAAACAAGTATCCATTGCCTCGAATAGATGATTTGTTTGATCAATTGCAAGGTGAAAGGTTCTTCTCCAAAATTGATTTACGGTCTGGGTATCATCAGTTGAAGATCAGGAAGCAAGATATTCCTAAGACCGCCTTCAGGACTCGTTATGGTCATTTTGAATTTTTGGTAATGTCCTTTGGGCTGATCAATGCTCCAGCAACTTTTATGGATCTTATGAATCGGATTTTCAAGCCCTTTCTAGACTCCTTCGTGATTGTTTTTATTGATGACATCCTTGTCTACTCACGGAGTTGGGAAGATCATGCTAATCACCTTAGAGCAGTACTACAGACTCTTCGT
Organism: Nicotiana undulata; assembly: GCA_005239495.1. Classification (NCBI taxonomy): domain Eukaryota; kingdom Viridiplantae; phylum Streptophyta; class Magnoliopsida; order Solanales; family Solanaceae; genus Nicotiana; species Nicotiana undulata. The sequence continues at coordinate 10,494 of MDKH01153821.1, forward strand.
CATCACCACTTGTATGCTAAATTTTCGGAATGTGAGTTTTGGCTAGAATTAGTCGCGTTTTTGGGTCATGTTATTTCCAGAGAAGAGATTCAGGTTGATCCCCAGAAGATCGCAGCAGTGAAAGATTGGCCTAGACCAACGACCCCGATAGAGGTTCGCAGTTTCTTGGGTCTAGCTGGGTATTATCGGAGGTTTGTGGAGGGATTCTCTACCCTCGCCTCCCCATTGAATAAATTGACGCAGAAAGCAGTGAAGTTCCAGTGGTCCGACGTTTGTGAGAAAAGTTTTCAGGAGTTGAAGTCGAGATTGACTTCGGCACCGGTATTGACCTTGCCAGAAGGTATAGAGGGATTTGTGGTTTATTGTGATGCTTCTAGGGTTGGTTTGGGGTGTGTGTTGATGCAACATGGGAAGGTCATAGCGTATGCTTCAAGGCAACTCAAGAATCACGAGAAGAATTATCCGACACATGATTTGGAGCTTGCGGCCATGGTGTTTGCTTTAAAAATTTAGCGGCATTATCTTTATGGAGTCCACGTGGATGTGTTCTCAAACCACAATAGTCTTCAGTATTTATTCAAGCAGAAGGAACTGAATCTAAGGCAGCGGAGGTGGTTATAATTGCTTAAGGACTATGATATGAACATCTTGTACCATCCAGGAAAGGAGAATGTGGTGGCCGACGCTCTCAGTCAAAAGTCTATGGGTAGTTTGGCTCATTTGGAAGCGGATCAGAGGCCCTTGGCTCAGGAGGTTTATCAATTGGCCAGTTTGGGGGTTTGTCTTTCGACCTCAGGCAAAGGGGAAGTTATGATGAATAATGGGGCAGAATCGTCACTTGTAGCGGAAGTCAAGGAGAAGCAGTTTATTGATCCAGCATTTGCACAGTTGAAGGAGGCAGTTCTGAATGGCAAGATTTCGGCACTTTCACTCGGCAGTAATGACGGAGTGTTGCGATGTCAAGGTAGGCTATGTGTTCCAGATGCAAGTAATCTTCGGGGAAATGTAATGGCGGAGGCTCATAGCTCCCGGTATTCTGTGCACCCAGGTGCTACGAAAATGTATCATGATCTCCGGGAAGTTTATTGGTGGAGCGGTATGAAGAGGGATGTGGCGGACCATGTATCCAAATGTTCGAATTGTCAACAGGTGAAGGCCGAGCATCAGAGACCCGGTGGGTTAACCCAAATTGTGGAAATACCGACGTGGAAGTGGGAAATGATTAATATGGATTTCGTGGTAGGGTTACCTCGCACTCAGCGCAAGTTCGACTCGATTTGGGTGATAGTGGATCGACTCACGAAATCAGCTCACTTTTTTCCAGTCAAGTCCACCGACACAGCGGAACGGTATGCCCAATTGTATATCAAGGAGATAGTTAGACTTCATGGCACTCCAGTTTCTATTATCTCAGATCGAGGGGCCCAGTTTAAACCTAATATTTGGCGGAAATTTCAGTAAGGTTTGGGTACTCAGGTAAATCTTAGCACGACTTTCCATCCACAGACTGACGGCCAGGTAGAGCGGACTATTCAGACGCTTGAAGATATGCTACGGGCTTGCGTTTTAGACTTCAAGGGTAATTGGGATGATCATTTTCCGCTTGTCGAGTTTGCTTATAATAACAACTTCCATGCTAGTATCTGAATGGCCCTGTTTGAGGCATTGTACGAAAGGAGGTGTAGATCTCGGATCGGATGGTTCGAGGTTGGTGAAGAAGAATTGTTATGACCAGATCTTGTGAACCAAGCTATGGGAAAAGTTAGACTCATTCAAGAGAGGATGAAAACTGCTCAGAGTCGTCAGAAATCCTATGCGGACGTTCGTCGAAGAGAATTGGAGTTTCAGGTAGATGATTTGGTGTTCTTAAAGGTGTCCCCCATGAAGGGAGTGATGCAGTTTGGGAAGAAAGGGAAGTTGAGCCCTAGGTACGTTGGGCCATATCGAATTGCTCAAAGGATAGGGCGGGTGGCTTATAGGTTAGAATTGCCCCATGAAATGTCATTAGTGCACCCAGTGTTCCATGTGTCTATGTTGAAGAAAGTGGTTGGAGACCCATCCGCCATCGTGCCAGTTGGGACTATTGAGGTTAATGAAGAGCTATCATACGAAGAGGCTCCGGTTGCTATTCTTGATAGGCAAGTCCGTAGATTGAGAAAGAAAGAGATTGCTTCTCTTAAAGTGTTGTGGCGAAGTTAACGAGTCGAGGAAGCCAAGTGGGAAACAGAGAAAGAAATGAAAGAAAAATACCCCCATCTGTTTGAGCAAATGTAGTAGTGATCGTGCGTATTATGGTTCCAAGGAAATTTGATGTTTTACTCAAATTCGTGCAAAGGCACCCTATTTTTTTTCTTTCCTCTCCTAATTGCTTTATTGTTGTAACTTTACAATGCGTGCTAAAACTTTATACAAAGTTGTTAAATAGGTGGTGTGCCACCTTTAAAGCAAATAAAAGTTTCCTGAAACAAATGTGCTAAGTAAGTGATTAATGGTAGTGTAGATTGGTAATGGTTAAAAGAATTGTCTATGATCTATTGAGGTGATTGAACTGTATGGGGCGCACTGAAATGGCCCAAAGTTATGTGCAAATTATGTGCCACTAATTGAATCTTATGCCAATTTGTGATGAAAAGAGGATGAGCTATATGTATTTGTCATGGTAATTGGATATGTGCAAGTGTTGAGGTAATGAATGGTATACCAGTTGTAGGGATAACAAAAATTGTGTAATGATGCTTGGAAATGTGTTTCGGGGGCTCTCTGTCAGGTGGATAGGTCTAAATACAAAGGAAACTCTGGCGAAAGTTTCTGAAAATACTGGAGTTAGTGTAAATTGGGAAGTTTGCATATCATGTTTTCAAAACCCAAATGATTTCCAAAATCCTCATTCGAGGACGAATGATTTTTAAGCGGGGGAGAATGTAAAGATCCGTAAAATTTCTTGCTTAAAATAATGCCCGAATAAGTCCCCGAGTTGTTATCTCTGTGGAAATTCTTTAAACGGACCTTGATTTTGTAAAAGTACCCCCGGGATTTGAAAGAACTTAATTTTTCCAGAAATTTGGGTGTTATGCGACGTACTATACGATCGCATAACGTGTATGCGGACCGCATAATGGTCGCATACACGGGCATATCACTGCCCAGCTGAAGGGGTGTTATGCGACGCACAATGCGATCGCATAACGTGTATGCAGACCGCATAGTGGTCGCATACACGGGCAGAATGTTTCCAAATTTTGGCTCACCTGCGGGCCATTCTGCGGTCCAATATGCGGACCGCATGTCAGGAATGCGATCGCATTCCTGACCGCATATTCGACACGGTCTTTTAATTTTCTAAATTTTTATACCCGACCCCAGTTTCATTTAACCCCTGCCCCCTTTCATTTTAACAAGTTTTCTGAACAAAATAGAGAGAAGGAAAGGAGAGTTCTTGAGAGAGGAAGTGGTCCTTCCATCAAAGTGATTTTCAAAGTCTCTCATGTCTGGTATTTCGAGTAATCTCCTTCTTCCTCATTCTAGCAGGTAAGGGTTCCCAACCCCTTTTTTTTTCTTTCCATTAATTTTCTGATTTTAAACAAAGGGAGGGTTGGCATGGATTGACTCTTGAAAATATTAACTAAGACCTTGCATGCATGTTTAATAATGGTGTTAATCTAGTGAGAGGGAGTGGGTTGTGATAAACTTTACAGAGATAGGGTTGGTAATCTAATGGGTTCACATAGTGTTTGGCAAAATGTTTGAGAGAATCTGAATTGCATGCATGACTTCCAATTCTGAGTTGAATATTTTAATTGTGAACTAGATTGACGGTACTAGTCGGTTCAGTGATTTGTGAGTAAAAGTTAAAAAGGGAAACTCGACTCCAGGGATGTATGGCTAACTTTAATCTTTGTAAAATCACTTGTGGTGTTCGAGCATACGGTACGTGTATTGTTATGAATATGTGCAACTGGTTGTTCGAATTATGTTGAAGTGAGAAATGTACTACTTGTCTGTCTTTAGTTGATCACCACACTACCATGCTATGTAAAACGGTTCTAGAAGGATAATGAATCCAAGAGTATGAATGTATATGCTAAAGGCTATGTAAAGAAGCTGTATTCTTATCGCTAAAATTTTCTGTGATTGAACTGTGATTTGTCATCTTGGATATGAGATGTGATTGCTTGGTGGGATTGGTTTGTGCGCTGCAACATGGGAGATAAGGGTGATATGTGAGAAGTGATAAGGATGTGATTGTGATGGTCAGGTTGGATCAAGTTGCACGCCGCAACAGTTGTCAGGTGGCAACGGGTTGCATGCCGCAACAGTTGTCAGGTGGGATCGGGTTGCACGCCGCAACAGAAACACAACAAATGATTGTGATTGTCAGGTGGGATCGGGTTGCGCGCCGCAACAGAAGAAATAAGGGTGAAATGTGCGAAGGGACAAGGGTGGAATTGAGACTGTGATTATGATGAAGTGAAAATTGTGGAACTTCCATTGTGTGTCTTTCTATGTCTTGTGCGGTGATTGTGTGATTCTCTGTCTGTCTCATGCATGTGCATTATTGATTTTACTTAGAGTAAAGTTTGTTCATACATACCAGTACAATTCAAATGTACTGACGTCCCTTTGCCGGGGGCGCTACATTCTTGTGATGATTGTAGGTGGTCTATAGCAGGTACTCCAGCCCATCGACGGATAGTGCCTCCTCTACGTCCTATCAGCTGATTTGGTGAGCCCCTCTCTTCTCGAGGCCCAGTGTGGTTCATGCCACCTTTTCTTCCGGATTTACATTTTGGTATTTGTGTAGGGTATAGCCGGAGCCTTGTTACCGACAAGTATTATATATAACTCCTTCGTACTCTTAACGGCTCCGTAGACAGGAAGTGTGGGTTAAGTACTTATGTATTTTGGGCAATATGACTTGTAGACCACGTAAAGTAAAACTGGGTGTTATGCATATTTTGTAAGTATTGTACTACATGTTGGTAATGACAGAATTCTATGGTTAAATTTCAAATTGTAAGAATGCGTCTTAATTACAGTTGAGTAATGTACATCGGAAATCTCGGGTAATTCGTGGGAGGAAAAAAAAAATCCAGGTCCGCTTGACTGGGGCTACCTAGTCGAGCGCTTGTCGTGTCCCTTAGTTTGGGGCGTGACAAGGACTTATAGAATGGGACGGGTAATGGCACGCAATAGGAATTCATAACCAACACATGCATTTTTTAATAACCTTTACGGGGTGGGAAGGGTAGAATACGGATATGATGACCGATGCGCTAATACCACGTGTAGCCGCCTCTTTGAGGTGTGACATACCGGGTATTGCATTGATGTGATCCGTATTACTTTAAACCTAGGATATTTTCTTTTCAAATGTTTATTCTAATATTATTTCAAAACCCTTTAAAGATTTTCATTCTTTCTTTAAATCCCCTCTTATATGAACCCTACTTGTTATTTGCTCACCGTCCAAATTCACAAAACTTATTGGCTGGGACCCATAATTGTGGATCATGAGGGGTGCCGAACACCTTCCCCTTGGGATAACTTCAAGCCCTTACCCACTCTCTGGTAACGCGAACTAGTTCATGAGTTATCAACTCTAGGTGCCCTAAAGCACCATAAAAATCGTTAGGTGGCGACTCTTTCTTAAAACCTCCTTCTTTAAGGAGTTTTCCAGAATGTCATAAACCCGATCTCTCCGTACCTAACCCGTGCGATAGAAAAAGGGGGCGCGACAGCCTTCATCTCCGGCCACTTCCAGGCTCACCCCCTTTCAACTACCAGCCACCATGACGCCTCTTTCTCCGGTCTAATTCATCTCTAAGACCTTTAGTGGTCTTTACCATGCCCAAAAACTACTGGGGTTCCTGCTTGGTTGGTTTTTTGGCTTCCTCCGGTGGGGTTTTTGACGCGATCATGCCATGACTACCACTATCCCTGAGTTTCACAGCAGGTACTTCTACTTTCTCTGATATCTCTGGAACCCTAACTTTTTGAACCTTTTGATTTTCTTAGATCTACACTGAATCTGGGTTTAGTACTAGTATTATTACACTCTTTCTCAAAGGTTTTCCGTTTTTAAACAAGTTCTACTTAGGGTTTCTAAAGTCTTTTCTTCAAACAATTTTCTCAAAGTTCCAGTTATTTTTTTCGCATGCTTAAGTGTTTACTACTTTTAATCATGGCTTGTTATGTTAAAACTTTAGCTTTTAACACTGCTTTAAATCTTTAGTATGTCTGCTCTTTTGATTTGTATGTGTGTCTATTTTCCCATGAATGATTCCTGTTTGTTTGTGAATGCTGCTTCGCTGTGCTGCTGAGTCTTTGATTTTGCCATTTCTTATACTTGAATCAATATTGTCTTGAATTCCTGAATGATTGTGAGTAGTACTGTATTGATTTCTATATGCTGATACATGAGACATTCCCTTAATTAGTATCAATTTCGAATCCCTGATTTTGTGTGGATACTCATACTGATTTCTGACTACTTCCTTTGGTTTACAACTTCAAATTATTTTATTACCTTATTATGTGATCGACTACTCTATTAATTGACTGTTACTGTTGTTTCTTTAATTAAACCCTAAGTACCTAGCCCTGATTACTTACGCTATACTTAAGGTATTTTGAATGATTTCCTTATGTGAATTGTTTCCTTATTTGCCACTTTTCCTTTTGTCTTTGAAATGTCTCCCTTAATTAAGGGAAGACTTGGCTTGACTTTTATTTTACTAATTCCTAGTTCTTACCATTACTGAACTACATTGATCCTTTCCTTATTAATAGTGTATTGATTCTTCTTGCCTTATATATCACTGATTCTTACCGTTTGAATCAAATCCCTTGGCTTAAGGGAGTACCTGCCCTAATTTCCTGATTTAATTGATTTCAGGTTCTTCAATCAGTACTTGACTTGATTTGTTTACCTTATTCACTACTTGCTTTTCAACTATATATATACTCTGCCTTCACTCTTAATAGAGACATGAACACACACATACATCAATACTATTCGACATGCTCTTGAGCTCTTTCCCTTCTCTCTTTGTTCTACTACTGCCTCTGCTCTTGCCTATTATTAGCTGGTTGTAAGCCAAGGATAATATTGTGTTACCACTTTGCTCTTTACATCTGCTTTTTCCCTCTTACTGGTATGTCCTAATTAATCTTCAAGCATCCAATCAATGTGTTTATTATTATTGTTTTAGTTCATTATCTTCCTGATTTTCTTCTATTTATGCTTCTACTGCTCAACATGCAATTGAATCTTTTGTTTTAATACTTTACCATGTCTTATCTCTTCTGACTTACATGCTAAGTCTGTAATATGACTGTGGCCTATTCCTAACTTCTACTTGCTATGCCTGCATCCTATTGTTGTATATTGGCATGCCTAAACTTTACCACTTCCTAATTCCCCTGATCCCTGGCACTTTGTATGTTCTTCTTGATCTACATGCTTCTAACTGTTGTTTATCTTACCTGTTATAATTGTCCCCTGTTACTGTCTAGTATTATGTCTGAGCTTGACCATTTCTTGATCCCCTGAATCTTCTGATTTTTTGTAATCATGCTTCAGTGAGCTTTCATAAGTCTTTGTATCTCCTTTAGCATTATGTGATCTATCTGTTTCCTTTCCCCATGGACCTTGTATGCAATCCTATACTGTTGAGCTACTGTAACTAGTACTTCTGCTACCTTAAAACAAATCCCCATGTTTTGAAAACTCTTTTAAACTACTCCTTCATGCACTTCACATTATTCTTAGACCTTCAGGTTCCACCCCCACAGTGTGAGCATTGCTTAGGGACCCTGCGTTCCTTCTGAACTTTGACACACTGAGGCAGGTAATTCTACACTGCACCTATCTCAACTTTGGAAATTGCTGGGTGCTGGTATTGGCCAGGGCCCTCACAAGGGCCTTAGGGAGCTTTGCCGCACCCAGGCTATGTAAGGCTGTGAAACTCGAAAGGGGTGAGGCTGGAAGGTTGGGCCCGTTTGAAGGATCCCTATAGAATAACTTCTTGTTTTCCTCTTTGTAATTACTATAATTCATTTGATATGGTCTGTAATAATTTGTAAACACGCGATTGGGGCTGGATAGTGAATATGGGAGGAAACTATGCATGTTTAGTGTAGTATGGGTAGAAGTCATGCCTATAGGCTTTATTTCCCTATGTGTGCAATAGTACTATGCTTAGGACATGCATAACATGCATTGAAAATCATGTTTAGGTTCTTTATTTCAACACATCTATTATATTCATGCCATCCGACACCATGTTCCCAGTATAACTAAACAAGTAACAAAAGCTGCCATAATGTATTGCTCATGTATTTTTCATAACCGTGACATATAGAAACCATATTTTTAGGATGATACTTTGTGCATTAGATATCCTGCCCTTAGGACTTCTTATTTATCAGAACTTGAATGCCTAGTTAACATGTATGTAATTCAATAATCCTGCTAAAATATGGTCAACTGGTTTGAAACGGTTTCTGCAAAGGTATCATCACTCATGTCCCTTAAAATCAGAACTGAAATATGCATGTTCACCTTTGGGCAATGTATACGACGCTTAGGCAACCCTTAGGCCTAACATGTATAAAATCAAATCGATTGTGCTTTGTTTGCTATCGTTAAAATCGATAATTCCCTTTTAAACATTTTGAACCCTGCTGCTCCCATTCTTGTTTTACCTCATTGGAGTTCACTTTGCTTTTGTTAAAACTTCTGCTCTATTTTAAAACAGTCTCAAAGTTGTGCATCTGTTTCCTTTTACTGATTTTTATTGATTCATGTTCTATTATGTTTTCAAACCACTGGGTTTTCAAAGATGCCTCACTCTGCTCAAAATCGTACCATTTTGAATCCTTGCTCTGTATTTCTTTAAAGTTACTATATTTTGATACCATCTTACTACTTCTTTTACTACAGTTCTCTGTAAATAGATGACTATTACTCTATGTTAAGCTACTGTATTTTAGTCACTTATCTTTTAAAATCACTATATTACTTCAAACACATGCTTTAATGATTTTCTTCTATGTTTTCTGAAAGCTTTAAATCACTGAGTACTTCTAATTCTTACCACTGCCTTTAACTACTGTACTTTTGAAAATCAACTATCCTTCAAGTCACTCAGTCCTAATTGAATCTTCTGCTTTCATAAAGTTTCCAAAACAGATCTTTTGCAACTCACTGTTTTACTTAAAACTCCTGTTTTAAACCCCCATCTTTGAGACCTTAAGTGTGTTTGAGACGTGCTACTTATATGTCTACTTGTGGAGGGATCTGTGAGCCTTTATTTGCCTCTATGTGTCCCTTTATATGTGAGGTCCTACTTTTTATACATGTCGCCTAGTATTTTATCCTTTCAACCTGTGGGTCCAGCTTAGTACTCACCTTGTAGGATTAGTAGTCCTAAACACTCTCCAGGACTTATAAAATGGGACGGGTAATGGCACCAATAGGCATTCGTAACCAACACATGCATTTTTTAATAACCTTTACGGGGTGGGAAGGGTAGAATACGGATATGATGACCGGTGCGCTAATACCACGTGTAGCCGCCTCTTTGAGGTGTGACATACCGGGTATTGCATTGATGTGATCCGTATTACTTTAAACCTAGGACAGTTTCTTTTCAAATGTTTATTTTTATACTTTCTCCAAACTTTTAAATATTCTTAAGCTTGTTTGAAATCCCCTCTTATATGAATCTTACTTGCTACTTGTTCACCGTCCAAATTCACAAAACTTATTAGCTGGGACCCACAGTTGTGGATCTTGAGGGGTGCCTAACACCTTCCCCTTGGGATAATTTCAAGCCCTTACCCAATCTCTGGTAATGCAAACTAGTTCATGAGTTATCAACTCTAGGTGCCCTAACGCACCATAAAAAATCGTTAGGTGGCGACTCTTTCTTAAACCCTTTCTTTGAAGGAGTTGTCCAAATCTCATAAACTCGATCTCTCCGTACCTAAACCGTGCGATAGAAAAAAGGGGGCGTGACACATGGCATTGAGGACCTGGATACTTGAGCCTACTATGCAAGGCTCCCTATAGTTAACTTCTTCTTTTCCTATTTTAATTATGTAATTCATGTTCAAAGGCTTGTAATAATTTGTAAATACTATTCTGGGGCTGGATAGTGAAATTGGGTGGGGTATGCATGCTATAGTATCAGTCTGGGTAGATATCATGTTTCTCTAGGTTTATTTTCCCTATGCACGCACTAGTAACCATGTCTAGGGATCAAGCGTGCCATACATTTTGTCACTTATGTTGATACATTTTCTTCTCTTTCAGCATATCATCCTCACTTAGAAAATCCTGTTCATAGGATTAGTAATAACAATAGAAACAAAACTGCTATCATGTGATTCTGAGAATGTAATTTAAATCCTGCCTTAAAATGAATGTGTTAACAAATTTGCAATCATGCTTTACCATGCTATATACGTAGAGATCATGTTATAGATAAACAACTATTAAAACCTTTCACTTATGTTGTTCCTGAAGCTGTGAAATAATGTAATAATCATGTAGTACACCTAGAAATCCTGCTTAGGGTAACAATCCGCTACTAAAATTAGTCATTCTCATACTTGCTGCATCTTCTGAAAGTATGTTAAAAAATACTGTGATTTTATGCACTTAGAAAATCCTGTCTAGGAATTCTGCATTCTACATATCTGTCTACGCATATTAGATATCATGTTAATAGGACCATACCTAGCTTAAACACACAGTCCCATGTTCTAAATAAATTATCAATTAGTACTTTGCGCACATTTAGAATCACATGCTATTAGGATTAATAATCTAGAATCCTTAACAAACCTGTACAACTGTTGCATGTTATTTTACACCTAGGCAAGTCTTAGGTAATCAATTACAAGCAAATAAAAAAAACCAGATCTGTCTTTGTGATCATGTTTAACTACCAGCATGCTAAAACCAGTAGGCAAATTGATTAGGACCCTTTTCTGAGTAATAAGACAGGTCTACATATCTGTTTATATTCTAAACTCACTTAGAAGCCATATCTTAGGTTCTGAATTAAAACACTGTCCTTACTTGTGTTTGAGTCGTGCTGTTATGTGCATTAACTGCAGAGGTAAATTTGAGCCTCTTACATGCTCCTATGTGTTCCCATTTACTGCAGTCCTATGTGTTCTTTATTTGTCGCCTTAGAATTTTACCTTTCAAACCTGAGGGTCTGCCTAGTACCTCCCTTTTAGGATAGTAGTCCTAACCTCCTCCGGGACTAATAGGAAGGGGCGGGTAACAGCACGCAATAGAGTTCACTACCAACACGCGCTTTAGTTACCAATACGGGGTGGGAAAGGGTAGAATATGGACATGATGACCGATGCGCTAATACCACGTGTAGACTCTCTTTGAGGAGTGTCATACCGGGTATTGCATTGATGTGATTCATATTATCACAAACCTAGGATATCCTTTACTTTAAATGTTTAGGTTGGAACTCTTTTCAGAACTTAGCCTTTCTATAACTGTTTTCAAACACCTTGTATGCTTAAGGACTTAAACCCTCTCTTATTTCAGCCTTTATTTGTTTGTTTGCTAAATCATACAAATTCACAAAAGCTATTTGGCCGAGAACCACACTTTTGGATCTGAGGGGTGCCTAACACCTTCCCCTTGGGATAATTTCAAACCACTACCCTATCTCTGGTTAACAACGTAGTTGTAAATGAACCCCATAGGTGCCCTAACACACATTTAAAATCGTTAGGTGGCGACTCTCAAAGATGCAAGCCCCTTCCCAAAAGGAAAGAGTTGTAGTGACCCAAAATTTCCTGAACCCGATCTCTGCGAAGAAAAAGGGGGGCGCGACAGGCGTTCCACCCGATCCACACATAAAATTTACATAAGGAGATACACACCGAGCTAAATTGCTCATTATTGCCAAAATACTTAATATCGGTCACAAGCACGCTAAGTGCATAATACCATCTTGGGGAGATTGATAGATCCATACGCTACAACACTCAAGCAAAACTGAGGTGCGATATACAATTTGAATCTCAAGATCTATTTTGGTCACATAACGCCATCACTACGCTGAATCTCAACGCATAGGAAATTATTAAGTCGTTCTCATCTCACGCGACAAAATCTTAATATTACATGAAATGAACACATCTGACTCACCTGGAGCCCATAATTCTATTTAAATCCATTCACAAACATCAAGTCGATTCTGCTCGCACTGAACTAGGCTGGTAGCCTTACCTGGGCCCACATTAACCCATTTCTTTTCATAATATGCAAGAACAACCATCATAGTCGGGACCAACACCCTCCAATCCACAACAAAGTGAACTGAATGCCTTGTAGGCATAAATTATCAAAAAAACAATATTACACTTCTTTATACTTGGATTAATCCTTCCATCAATTAAGTGACTACATGTCACACTTATACGATCTTCCCGTGGTCACACTCCCACGACCTTCCGCACAAGGCAACAAGTCTGCACATCCATACCACCGACCACACTAATAATGTTAAACAAATCAAGAACCCATAACCAGGATGCAAAACCTCTTTCACCAAACACCGATCTCAGGTGACACTGAAGACAACACCAGCTTACCTTAACATTCAAATCCCTTTTTCTTGCTCATCCGAGCTCATGACATCCTTGTTAACACCGAACCGCGGTCTTGGTCCTTACTTCCAATTCCATACTGCTTACTGCACCTGACATGCCAATATGAAATAGCGCAAGAATTCCATCATAATTCCTGTACCAGGAATAGGGCGAACACTTTATCATATAGAAACCTTTTACTTAGCTCAATTCAAGAGATACATAACAACACACGAGTGAATTCTCATAATCACAAGACATGCAAATCCTCAAGGAATAGTCTATACCATAATAATACTTCCGGGATCCGCCTACACCTGACAAGCCATAATACTTGAATGCTTTCAAATAAAATCTATTACGGCGGCCGACAAGCCTCACACACACCAGCACAAACCACATGCATAACTTAATCGCACTGAAGGAAATGATCACTGCGGTACATGTGCCATTTCAACCATGGATAACCAATCTATATTCTTCTAATTTATCCTTTACTTGATTTAGAAGTAACACTAGCCTCATCCAAAACATTGTGAATCCAAATCTGCCCTCCTCTTGAGCGACCTTATATCATGAGACCACATTGTCTCCACACCCATGAACCGTTTCATGCCCTCCTTGCACACGCATCCACATCTTCGACTGATATACCCATCCTGATGATCCTTCTACAAATCCAGAGTTTATTTCTCTCATCCCTCCGATACTATACTACAATCCAAAAACATCATGGACCATTTCGGGCCTCCTATCACAATCTGTTGCAAGGGCCCGATCCTTAGCCATACTGCGGACCTGGAACCCTTAAGCACCGCATTTTAACCTTCGAATTCATTAGGATCACTATTGACAGTCACCCACTCTGACTCGGCCCACAATACAACCAACTCCAAGCCTCTTCTAGCACATGAACACCCTTTCAATGAAGCACGTGACCGAGTCACTACCCTTATAACTCACCTATGCATTAAGCATAAATTTGAATCTTCCAAAGCCTAACCTCGGTCGAATAGGGCCAACTTTTGCACACATTTATCAAATCCCATGCGCAATTACCATTTTACTCCTTTCCCCCTTAGCTGTAATATCTTGCCAATATGCCGATAACCCGCAACTCCATGAGAAGATAATCCTGCAACCCAATTGTAGGCGGTGAGACTCTCCCACTTAGCCTGAAGCTACTCCTTGCACCACTCTGGACCCCACCGAAATTCTTTCTTCATTGCTGACATGATCTTGCTCAACTAACCCGTCAAATTCTTTTAATTCTCCTTTTAGCATTCCCTGAATACTCAAATTCTCTAGCATCATTCACATATTCGGCCTCCTACCTAATAGCCACTAGAATTCCTTGCAGAAACTTGCCAACCACACGATCGCTTACCTGCTCAGAGGAGATCACCCACCTGTGGAAATTACATACCGACATCCTCCAACATCGCTGCATGATGAACAATCAATACAACATCAATACCCCATCCACACCTCAAGAGTGGACTCTCTCTCTAGCCGCACAATGTCCCTAACCGGCTCACTTATTCTAAGTCAGAGGTCCAGACTTACCTACCTTTCATGAGTCAAGTGCCTACTCACCACACAAGATACTTATGTCATCGTCAATACAATTCGCACACGCTGAGGACTTCAAATAAAAAAAATTCGCTCACCCTCAGAAAGAACATTCTTGTTCCATAGAAAATGCACCATGTGCTTACCTGTAGTGTACTACTCTACTAATCGAGCTCATCCAGTCTAGGATCAATTTGGACTTTATTTGGATGTAATGTAGGTTGCGGTTCGGGTAGGATACATTTGGATATAGTAATGACTACACCTCCCTAAGAACTTTAATACATATATTTCAACATTCAAGCGCATACTTATGTCAAACCACCATTCCACTTTTACATCTATATATCATAACCCCCCACTTCTTTAAGCACAGTTATCTCAAAAGCCACCACCATCAAAGACTTATTCTTTAAGCAATACAACTCTTCTTTTTTTTTCCAGTTTAGGTTGCTTTTAGTATTAATTTTTCGACACCGTGCACCTTTATCTGTATTTCCTCAGTTCCACTCAAAAGCCCAACCAACAGTCCCACACTTTAACTTTTACATATTTCATCAAATTCAAGTGCTTATAAGAGGTGATAAGGTGAAAATAGATGGACAATTCAAAAATTAGGTAAGTCTTGTAGTGTGGCTACCAAAGAACATGATAACAAGGTCAAATGGGTTAACTATGGTCTATAGAAATTAGGTGGGTGGAGCATGTATAGCTATGGTTCAACAAAGAAATGGCTATATGCGATCGCATTCGGCCATTGCTCCCCTCTTTTCTCTTCTTTACTCTCTTTTGCTTAATTTCACTCCAATTTGACCTTAACCACTTCATGGCATCATTTTCCTGCAAATAGAGCAATTATACACTAAAAACGACCTCAAGTTATCATTTAACAATACAAAATCTAATGAGAAAAGGCTAAAATGAGTGGTAAAATCACCACTCATCAACCCCTACCACAGAGAAATCATCAATAAGCACTTCCATAATGTCCTCGACCATGTAGTGAAAATGGCTAACATACACTGTTGGAATGTGGCAGGTGCATTGCAAAGTCCAAAGGGCATTCTTTGAAAGGCAAAGATGCCATACAAACAAGTAAATGACGTTTTTTCTCTATCTTCTGGGGCTATTAAGATCTGATTATACCCCGAGTATTCGTCCAAGAAATAGTAATGGGATCGCCCAGCTAACCTATCGAACATTTGGTCAATTAAAGGCAAGGGGAAATGGTCCTTCCGGGTGGCTGAGTTCAGTTTCCGATAGTCCATGCAAATCCTCCACCTTGTGACTGTACGAGTTGAGATAAACTCGTTCTTTTCATTCTGTACGATCGTCATTCCTCTCTTTTTCAACACACACTGGACAAGACTGACCCAATTGCTGTCAGAGATGGGGAAGATGATACCTGCATCCAGCCACTTGATCACTTCCTTCTTTACTACTTCCTTCATATTTGGGTTCAGCCTTCGTTGATGTTCCTTGGAAGGTTTGTGCCCTTCTTCTAGAAGAATCTTGTGCATGCAAAAGGCTGGGCTGATACCCTTTATATCTGCAATGGTCCAACCAATGGTCGTCTTGCATTCTTGCAACACCTGCAATAATTGTTCTACCTGCGCGACCACCAAACTAGATGATATAATAACATGCAAAGTAGAATTGGGACCCAAGAAAGCATACTTGAGGTGGGATGGAAATGGTTTCAAGTCCAGCTGTGGTGGTTTCTCTATTGATAGTTTTGCAGGTGGTGTCGCTCTCTCTTCTAAACAAAGGGGCTCCAACTGAGGTTCCCTTTTCCAGAATTCTCGACCTTCGAGTGACATGACCCACTCTGCCAACCCTTCATCTTCCATCTCTTCTAAATTTGTCAAATAGGCTCCCAATGGATCTTTGACATTAAGGGTCTCATCCTCTTCTTGCAGTATCACATCCACGGCCTCCACGAGTGAGCAGTTTGCATATTCACTGGGTCTCCTTGTGGACTGTTGAAAGTTGAATATTACTTCTTTATTTTTCAACCTTATTTTTACTTCTCCAGTCTCACAATCGATCAATGCTCTCCCAATGGCTAAGAATGGCCTTCCCAAAAAGATGGGTATCTCTTCATCTACCTGGTAGTCCAGAATAACAAAGTCTGCAGAAAATACAAATTTCCCCACTTGCACCAGCACATCATCACGAATTCATGTCGGTCTTTTAACCGTGCGATCAGCCCGTTGCAGCAGCATCAAGGTTGTCCTAGCTCGACCAATGCCCAGTTTTATAAAGATTGCCAAGGGCATCAAGTTTATGATGGCTCCCAAGTCACATAATGCTTTTGCAAAAGCGTAGCTCCCAGAAGTACACGCAATAGTGAAGCTACCTGGAACAGACATCTTTTGGTCCATAGGTCTTGTCACTACCGCGCTGCAGTTCTATGTCAGAGTTACAGTGGATAGGTCCTCGAAGTCAAATTTCCGCGACATCAAGTCCTTCATCATATTTGCATATCCTGGCATTTCCCATCCATCAGTGGAATATTCAATTGAATCTGGCGAAGCAACTCCATGAATTTCCTGTATTGATCATCTTTCTTTTGTTTTGCCAATCTCTGAGGGAATGGTGCATGAGTCACTCTTTGTCCACTGCTTGCTGGCTGTTCTTTATTGGAAGCTTGTGGCAAGAGGTACCACTTGTTCCGAGACTTGTTCACCCTCTCTTTCCTTACCTTTGTCAATCTATGCCTGTTCAACTACCACTTTAGTGAGCTCTGCTAATTCATCTTCCTTTAATATAACTGGAGTGTCTGGCGGAGTCTCACTTCTAGATTGAGCAACTTCTTGCTCTCTGTCTAAATCTCTCCCATTCCGAAGACTTACTGCCATTAGCTGATTTGGGTTTTGCTCCTTTGGGTTAATATTTGTGTCTGCTGGAAATGTTCCTTGGGGCGGTTGTTTAAAGCCATGGACAGTTGTCCCAGTTTATTTTCAATGCCTTTAATTGCTGAGTCATGTGCTGCCAACTTTCCCTGCATCTAACCATTTGTTCCAATGAGTTGTTGCAGCATGCCTCTGATTTCTACCATGTTGTTGTCTTGTTGTTGATGAGGTGACTGATATGCCAACTGTTGCTGGTGCTGCTGTTGGTAGACCTGTTGCCTTTGATACGGAACCACTTGGCCTTGTGGTCGTATACCTCTGGGTTGTGGCATGTTGGGTCTTTACTACTGGTTTGGTGCTGGCCCCCATTGTTGTCCTCCTTGCCTCTGACCCCCAAAATTGTTGACATAATTCATGTCTTCTCTGAACCCTTGGTTGTCATTCTCTCCACTCCATGAGCACACATAAGAATGATTTATACACGGGGTACACAATCCTCCATTGGTTCTATCAATAATATGCACTTGCTTTGTACCCATTTCGTCAATCTTCTTTGTCTGTATGCTCGTCTGAGTCATGAGCGTGGCTATGTTCTCTGCATATGAATTATTTGGGTCAAGAGGAATATAATGCACTATTGATGTCAGGGTTGTACCTCTAGTCATCCAGCCTGAATTCTAAGCCATCTTATCGAGAAGAATCTTGCACTCTGTGAATGTCTTGCATCGACATCATCCACGTTGTCCATTTCAGTTTCGAGTTGGTGTTTTTGTTGTGAGTGTTTGTTCTTCTTGTTGGCACGATTTAATGCCCTGAATATTTTCTCGGGGTCTGAGATTCCTTCGAAAAGTTCACCAGTCCGCGAAGAGCTTCTAGGAATACACCTGAGTCACAGGAGAGTTCAAACGTGAGAATTTCAATGGAAAAGTTTATAACACCGTAGAAAATTGGTCTAAACTAAAAATTCTAGCAATTCTTCGAAGTTGTAATAAATAACACCGTTAGTTCCTCGGCAACGGCGCCAAAATTTGATCACGCCCAACTATGCCTTATAAAAAGGACAAAGCGGTCGCTGCAAATATAACTCGGTTTAAGTCCGGAGTCGAATTCACAGGGAACTAACCTATTTACTACAACTCTTTGAAATGCTAATTTCAAGCTCAGATAATTTTCGGATGCAATAGTTTTATGAATAAATAGTGGAATTTATTTATCTAAGGTAAAATCATAACAAGACTATCAATAATCAAGAATAAGGATGAATTCAAACGTAAAAAGATTTAGGGTATCGATTTCCCCAATTGCCGGCTTAATTCTTAACTCTTTAGCTATAATCTCGCCGTAATACTCTATGAGGATTATGAGTTATGCGCTACCGTAATTATCTCTCGATCAATTACGATATCTTACTACACATATTTTTTCGAACTACTCTAGATAACAAGTTATGCAACTCAGAATTATCCCACCAAAGCTTCGTTATTTCTAAACCCACTTTTAAATTCAAGTAATTAATCTCTTCAATTACCCAAAAGTGGTATTGTTCAACAACAATCTAACCCAGTATTCTTTCTCAAGCAACACAAGGCAACTAGACATGATTAATCAAAGGCCCATTCAATTAATCACAATACAAAACGTAGTTGAACAATCATAGAACAAACACGACTCGATTATAACAAAATAGAGTCAAAACTTCATCCAACAGTTGGTTCCATCAACCCTAGACTGAATTCTTAGCTACTCATACTAAAACAAAACAAAGCATAATATGGTTCATGATTCACAATTAATGGCAAAAAGCAGAAGAAAGGAAAAAACTCTAAAGATGGCTTGATCTCCTCTCACTTGTTCTTGCCTCCAATTGAGTCCAAAACAAGCTTATACTAACTTTTGGGCGAGTTTTGGGTTCTTATAGTTTTAGGTTAATTACCCAAAAATTTACACTTTAGCCCTTAAAGTTCTTCACTGCTAAACCCCTGACCGCGACTCCTCTCACTTGTTCTTGCCTCCAATTGAGTCCAAAACAAGCTTAAACTTACTTTTGGGCGAGTTTTGGGTTCTTATAGGGTTATGTTAATTACCCAAAAAATTTACACTTTAGCCCTTGAAGTTCTTCACTGCTAAACCCCTGACCGTGGTTGCAGTCTCAACCGCGGTCGTTTACAACCCTTCTGTTTTGCACCGCATTCCATCGCGCCCAGGTCCGCGGTCGCGGACTTGGCTTTCTCCGTTTTCTTTGCGTTTTCTTGCTCTTTTTCATCCAGATTGCGCATGCAAATCGAGGTAAATAAAATATATCTTTTTAAGGCTAATGCGCCTTGAATTGAGTCTTAATTCATAAGATGACCCTTTGGGTCATCACAAAAGGTGTTTTAGTAATTCAACTTTTTAATTAAGGGATTCTCACTTTTAATATAATATAGATATAGATAGATAGATGATACGATTGTTTTACAAGCTCACCCTTGAAAACTTCATCATCAAGTGTTGTTCTCTTTTCTTTCAATTTTGTTAAATGCAAGGAGTAGACTAAAGAATGAATTACAAGAGAATACACATGACTTCACACTATACCAAAAAATGGCCCATGTTTTTAAGTTTTATCCAATCTATTCCATATTGTACATATTTTGAAAGTACTAGCAAATTCAAAATATGTTCTTACAACCATTGCTTCTAAAAGATATGGAGTTAAATCTGTGTTCTCACATCCATTGCTTTCACTGATCTTCTTCTCACATCTTCTACGTATGCTTCAAGGGCTGTGTATATTCTGCTCCCCCCTCCTCCCGGGTGTTACATGGTTGCAATGTAAGAAATTGAATAGTAAAAGTCCACCATTGAAGGCCATTCAAAGCTTTGGTTTCGAAAACATGATTTTTTGAGTTTGTTAGTTGTTTTGATTGGGTGTTGTTCAAATTGATTGAAAATATCAAAATGAGTTCAAAATTTAAATTTGAAGTTATTTGGAGTAGATTTGAGCAAGATTGGAGTTATATTTCGGAAAAGACGTAAGGAAGAAGACAAAGTCAGTTTTTTATATAATTATGTATAATCTTGTATAATAGTATATATGGGTGTATAAACACATCTTATACGCTATTATACACTTTTATACACCTTTATACAAGCATCTGCAGATGAACTTCTTTCACGATTTTCAATTGCAATTCTTGTTCAAAACCAGTCCAAATCTCCATTAAATGACTTCAAATTTTATATACAATCTCCTTATACTATTTCTAATAAGTCTAAATAACACCCATTCCAAATTTCTCACAAAATCAAATTCGGAATTTAAACCCACATATTTAAGCTTGTTAAAAATATAATTTTCACCATCCAAATGGATTTGGTTTGTTGAACTAATATTTGAGTCACAATTACTGATTTGAAAATTAACTTAAAAGCTTGAGCAATCTTTTTTAAAAATTAAATAGTAATTTCGAGAACCTATTGGAATTGGATATTGAATCTTAGCCTATTATTTTTGGACTAGTTGGTTGTAAATTGAAATGTGGGCTATAAAATTGAAAAGGGTTGATCTTTTGTGAAATTTTCCCTAGATTAAATGGACTTTTGTCCCCTATCTTCGGCACCAACTCTGTTTCACCTCCCTAACTTTAGCCCTTAGCAGATGATACCTTAGAATGCGATGAAATGGTGTACAGTTTTAGCCCCTCCTTAACTTTAACAAGATAATGGCGTCACATGACATGCACATGATTTTATATTTATAAAAAGAGATAAATTAAGCTGAGTGCTTATATATGTAAATTATTGCATTACCCTTTTAAAGTATAGAGAGTTTAGTGTTCACTAAACTTAACAAATGCCGTTCCATTATATTTATTTCCGAGATACTAGCTTTCCCCGGACTTATTTCATGTAATACACTTACTTTTAGTCTGTCTAAAAAAAGACAACTTTCTATAGTTAAATATAATTTAATTTAAATTCTTATTTTACTATTATTGATATAAAGTTATAGCCATAGAAATATTAATATATCAGGAATGTCAAAAACAATCTTTATTTATCCTTAAATTTAGTGGGCAGTCAAACAAAGCCTGATACAATGAATATAATACATGACATGACATGCAGTATATTTGATATCCTAACAAGGAAAATGGCGTTGAGGTGGAAGTTAGTACCGCAATACATGTCAGCTATTTACGAGTAGGAGAAACTGTTACATATTTCCTCCGTCTAATTTTTTCGTAATCCAATTTGATTGGATACGAAATTCAAGAAAAAATAATTTTATTTAAATTTGCAATATACAACAAGTTTAAAATAGTTGTATGATTATAATTCATCTCATAAAGTTCAAAATGAGAAGCTTAAAGTTAAATTATTCCTAAATATCAAAAAATATTATTAGTTTAAAAACATGCTAAAAAGCAAAGTTTATCGGTATACACTTGGTTCATTAATTGCCATATAATAGTATGACAAATGGAACTAGAAACAGATAGAAAGCAAGCAGGTGGAAGTCAAGACTGGGGCCAGCAGTCTCGGTTGGCACCGGAAAGCCACGAAGGGAATGTTGCTCATGAAGACAGGTGAATGCCTATCACCCGATAACATTCAATGAAGAATATTCTGCATTATTAAATCCGTTATCGAGAATATGATATTCATAGCATGTCGTTACACATTCTTCAGGCCCCCACAATTATCATTATAGAGGAGCTTGATCCTAGGACCTTGTTCCTTAGGTGCCACTATAAATAAGGATTCCAACAACCATTGTAGAGTGAGGAATTTTTCTAACAACACTTATACTATATACTGTTAAAAACTCAATAAAACTTTATTTCTTTACTTCTTAATATTGTTATCACTGCCTTCGGAAGCTATGCTCCCCGAGCCAAGATCTCTATTGCCTTATCTCGATTTCAGCGCTAAGTCTTACATTCTTATTTAATTTGTTTATCATTTTAGGATCAATTTACTTGTCTATAAACCACATATAAATTTAACTATACCGTTCTACGGTTAAACAATTTGGCGCCCACCGTGTGGTTTAGACAGTTGCGTAATTGAGTTGATCATTGCATCTATTACTTACGTGTTTGATTCTTTGTTCTTACCAAAAAATAAAAAAATGGCAGATAACGATGTCAATGTAGCACACAAAGTTGAGGCCCAAGCAAATCAACCTCAACACGTAAAACTCAATCAGTGATACCCGCAACAAGAGGGATGAGGCCATGTCAGTCCATGACTAGTAATATTCACGACATGTTCGAGAGGCTACGCCTGATGATGCTGAGAACGAGCATGTCGTTGAAATAGTAAGAGTCCATAGGGAGCAACAAAAGGATATTAGGTCCACCTCTCACGATAGGATCAGGTCATGAAAGAGTTGAGGCAGGCGTTGAATGGACGAGGTCCAGTTCATAGACAATTCCGAGGGTTGACAACAACACCCCGAGAGGCGAAGTCGGATTCGACATGGCCGGGGGGAACAATAGTGGATCCGGTAAAAACAATGAGAATGACCTCTTCAAAATTGAACTCCTGCAGTTTATGAGGGAAATAAACGCCCGAATGGATCAAATTCTGGATGCACCACCAGTATTGAAAGGACAAAATTCAAATAAATACACCTAGTTGCCATTCAAACCAAGCGCGACACTAGAGTTGGTCCCTAAGCGGTTCAAGATGCCAGACGTGGAGAAATATGATGGGACTTCAGATCCTCAGGAGCACGTCACCACCTACACGACGACGGTGAGGGGAAACGACTTAACTCCACACGAGATCGAGTCAGCCTTACTGTAGAAATTTGGGGAGACCCTCACAAAAGAGACCCTAGAATGATATTCGCTTTTACCCGAGCATCAATACATTCCTTCGAGATGCTCGCAAATTCGTTTATCAAATCCCATGCCGGGGCCAGGAAGGTACATGGCTGAAAGGCCTACATATTCAGGATTGCATAAGGAGAATCCAGAATGCTGCGGGAGTTTGTGACCAGATTCAAGAAAGAAAGGATGTTGTTACCGCCAATGTCAGATGAATGGGCAGCTGAAGCATTTACTAAAGGGCTGAATCCAAGAAGTTGTGACGCTTCCCGAAAATTGAAGGGAAGTCTGCTCGAATTCCAGGAACCAACATGGGCAGATGTTCATAACCGGCATGAGTCAAAGATAACAATTGAGGATGACCAGCTCGGTTTCCCAGCATCAACCAAGGGTCGGGACTGGGAGAAGAATAAGGATAAATCAAAGGATGATTTCAACACAGATCAACGATCCTATGGAGGTCGATTTTTTCCTTAAGAAAGGGTCGAAGGACGCCGTAGAGGTTTTTGGTCAATAGAGTGATTTGCTACCGATAGGAGAGCTGATTGCGGCCGGAATAGCAGATCATTGAAGGACAAAGAGGTATTGGGCTCCCGAGACTCCGCCTACCCCAGGTTATCCAAATACAACTTCAATGTCAGCGTTGTGGAATTAGTTTCGGCTATGAGGAACATTAAGGAAGCATAGTTCCCGAAGCCAATGAGATCCGATCCCAGTCAGAGGGATCCTAATTTATAGTACGAGTACCATAGGACCAACAACCACCGGGATGGGGACTGGCGGCTGATCGGCGCCCACCTATACCACTAAAGAGTAGCAAGGAAGGGGTCGAAGCAACTTTTACCCGAACGGGTCGGGATCGATATCCACAGGGAGTTATGGAAATGGGAGTTGAATTTCTACTTAACCTAGTGGTGTATCAAGTTCTTAATTGCACTTCTCATCATAAAGGGTTTTGTATTTATACTAAAGTAATTCTAAAAAGGACTATTATCTAGCTAATATTTATCTTTTTGTGGATTTTTCTCAAGTAATTAAAGGCATCATGGCTATGACTTACTCCTAGGCGAGTGACTAATGGAGTCTAAAATCGAGGATAACCTTGTGAATTGTGGGTGAATGACATAACCTCATACTAAGTTTCTCACCCAATACCTCTCAGTAATTTGGGTGACTTTGCCCGAATTGGCCTTCTCAAGCACAATTGGGTGTTTCAATAAATCCGATGAAATGACTCAAGTCGGGTGTAACTATCTCTTGTATCCACCCTTTTATTGGGGCTATCAATCTCTTGAGTTCACCCCAATACGTTGTTAGCCGAATTACCTAGACTTGGGTCATCTCTCTCAAGAATGACCCTAGTCATGAAGGCATGAAATAGTGTTTGCAACCACTAAATCTGAGAATTAAGCATGAATTAGACTTAAAATCAATAACCCAATCACAAATTTATCCTAAAATAAAAGCCCATTAGTTACCCACACTAGGGTTGGGTCACAACCCTAGCTTAATGGTCTAGCTACTCATATTTGAAGAAGAAACTAAGATAGATGATGAAATTGAACTGATAAATGTAAATTACAAGAAGGAAATTTAAGAAATATTGTAAGAACTAAGCCAAAAGTGCTAAAAATAGAATAAAACTACTGTTCACGTGCTCACTCTAACAGCTGACGCCCTAAAAATGACAAAAATATGTATTTATACTAGGCTAAAAATACTAGAAAAAATTGCCCCTACAGAGATTTCGCTCCTAGCGTAATTCTGAGCGATGTAGAGGATTGGCTTCCGCTACAGCAGAATAATGACCGTTGCAGCATTCTTAGACTTCGAACACTCTCTGAATCTCCATTTCGCTCCCAGCAGAATTATGTAGCGCGACAACGGTCTCTGAAACGCGGCAGTGGAAAATTACCGCTGACCGCGTTGGTGTGAAAACTCAAATTTGCTGGCTCTCTGAAGTTTGGAAAATGCGTCCAGCGTAATTTTGAGCGCCGCAGCGGTAGAGAAACCGCTGAAACAAAATACCAACACGGTCAGCTGTAGGAATTACCTCAAAATCCTGTTCTCTGAAGTATGGCAACGGGGAAGTGATTGAAATTTCGCTGCAGCGAAGTGACAACCGCTGCAACGGAAAGCGGGGACAGAACTTCTTTTGGGTACTGGGACAGTGTAAGTTTCTGCTCCTTTTTGAATCATTTTAGGTCAATATTCACAATTCAACTCAATTCCTTCAATTTAAGCAACTTGCATCAAATTGTGGGAGTATTTTAGTAAAATTCGCCTCCTAACCTGAGAAAACGGGAGTAAATAATAAGTACAAATCACTAGTTATAAACTCCCCCAAACTTAAGTCTTTGCTTGTCCTCAAGAAAACAAGATAACTCCCACCTCTGTAAAACAAAAGAAAAAGTATTTCAGCCTTTCAAATGCGCTTTCATCAAGCTTCAATTGGGACTAACAATTACCCTCAACACAAATGTATTATTGAAAACATTATGCAATGATTTTCTTAGCTCACTAGATCTAATGTGACACCAAAGCTTCAAGAGTTGACTAAAGTCATCAAAGAGCTTCTCTCTTTCACCTAAATCACCGTGGATCCCAGACTTTTTCTCCTCTACTCTCCATAGGCTCAACTCACCATAAAGAATGAACTCTCAGGATTTGGTTTATCATCGGGTGCTCTCTTCACTCTCAAAAGAATGCCTCACGTCCGGCCTTAAGTACCATAGGCTTTCCCCTCGTGTAAATCACCACTAATGTAAGCTCACTCAACTTGAGATCCTATATGGCTTTGTCGGGATGTAACAGAGTCTTTTTGGATCAAAGTTGGTCATGATGAACTACAATAGAACATCTCTCCTTAAGCACTCCAATTTTTTGCATTTCGGCTAATGTTTTTCTTGACTCTTTGAGTCACACACATTGTCACGACCCCAAATCCTAACAGGTCGTGATGGCGCCTATCATGGAATTAGGCTAGCCAACCATCACCTTACTGCGCTTTTTGTTCAATTATAATAGTTCACAATTAAATAATAAGCAAGCAACCACATCATAATTAATATAATAAAGTATTAGCGTTCCCATATTAACCTAAACAACCTCCCAAGAACTGGAGTCAATAGTCATGAGCATCTAAGAATAAATAAAACTAACTCTGCTAAAACTATAATATATGTCTCTGAATCAAAAACTAAGACTAAGTAAGGAAGGGAAATGGAGAAGCTGTGGATGCTGGACAGCTACCTCGAAATCCCGTGAAATTTC
>MDKH01206860.1:0-43817 GCA_005239495.1 Nicotiana undulata
CTATGTGGGATGCTATTCATGCTTGGCTTTCTTAGCTTGACGAGTGACTGCAATGTGGTGGAAGTTTGATGTATTACTCTGTTCACAGTTGTTGAATCTCCATATTTATAGTTGTTTCGTCTCTTCCACAATTCCCAGATGATCACTGAAGGGACTGCTTGTATTATTGGCCTCAATCTGTGTACTACATCGACTGTCCAGCACCTTATTATGGCCTGGTGAAACGTTAGTCCCTCCAGAGATATTCCAGCATGCCCAAGAAAATACTTCCAAACAAATTTAGCAGCATACGATGAAAAGAAGACATGCTGCATTGTCTCCTCATTTGGTTCCGCGCAACACCAACATTTTGAAGCCATAAGATAACCAAGTCTCCTAAAGAAATCATCAAGCGGCAACTTGTTTTTCCAAACTTTCCACATGAAAAAACTGATTTTAAAAGGCAGTCCTTGCACCCAGATTTTCCTGTATGCATTGCAAGGTTCATTCCTCCTCCTTACATAATCCCACGCAGATCTTACAGTAAAGTCACCGATTGATTCCAGCATCCAATATGGTTTATCTAATTCATCCTGCCTCACAGGAGGTTTTAAATGCCAAATGATGTGTTCTGCTAACTCTTCAGGTAGTATCTCCCTAATTCTCATTTCATCCCATTTCCCATTCTCCACTACATCATAGATATTGTGCACAGATTCATCACATATGAAATCACCAGGGGTGACAAAATACAATGCTCCCAATCCTGTCCAATTATCGAACCAAAACATTGAAGAACCCATCATAGGTTTCCACAGAATTTGATGCTCTATTTTATCCCTGCACTCCAACATCTTTCGCCATACATGTGATCCATCTCTCCAAGGTACAATGATAGGGTTCAATTTTTTGCAATATTTTTGGCTCATGAAGGAGCTCCACAAACTTGGTTTTGTTCTAAAGTTCCACCAAAGCTTACAGAACAATGCCGTAGACATATCATGCAGAGATCGAAATCCCACTCCCCCTTCTTCGCAAGGCAGGCACATTGTGTTCCACGACGCCCAATGCCTATTAGCCACACCCACAGTGTTACTCCAAAAAAATTGAGCAAAGATTTTATGTAACCTGTTAATAACATATGCTGGCGGATTTACAGCAGAAAGTAGGTGTATTGGCATGCTTTGAAGAACATGCGCTATCAGGACAGCTCTTCCCCCTATGGACATCAATTTTCCTTTCCAGTCTTGCAATTTATCGAGTACCTTATTCATCAATCCTTGATAATAATCCATTCGTCTTCTATCATAAAAAATAGGACACCCGAGGTATGTAAAAGGGAATTCCTGTTTAGCAATACATGTTCTCCTCTGCACATTGCTAACAACTTCATCATCTGCTAAGTTATGCATGTACACTGCCGATTTATTTTTGTTAATCAACTGCCCCGAGGCAGATTCATACGCTGCCAGCACTCCCATAATTAATCTCAGTGACTTGCCATCAGATGAAGAGAAAATGATAGTATCGTCCGCGTACGCAAGATGATTAATCTTTGGACTCCATTTTGGCAATCCAAATCCACGAAAGTATGGAATTCTATGTAATGAGTTCAATCCCCTTGATAGAGCTTCAGCAGCCAAGATAAATAATGTCGGGGATAAAGGGTCGCCTTGTTTAACACCTCTTGTGGATTTGAAAAAACCATGTGGTTGTCCATTGATTAACACCGAATACCAATTGTTTCTAATTATCCTGTACACCAAATCAATGAATATCTCCCCAAATCCCATCTGCCTCAATGTTTTTGTCAAAAAAAGCCATGACACCCTATCATACGCCTTGGTCATGTCTAATTTCAATACCACGTTTGGGCCAGCTCTAGTTCTTAGTCTTATATCAGTTACAATTTCTTGCGTTAAAAGCACATTCTCCACAATGCTTCTACCTTTCACGAACCCAGCTTGCTCCTCTGATATGATGTTTGGGAGCAACATTGCCAATCTCTCGTGCATTACTCTAGAGAAGACTTTGTTGATAAAGTTGCTAAGACTTATAGGACGCATATCTGAAAATGTGGTGACTTCCTTTTTCTTGGGCAGCAGTACCAAATTAGTGTGAGTCACATATTTTGGCAAGTCATGTCCATTGAAAAAGGCTTGAACCATATCTACAATGTCCTTACCTATTATATCCCAACACGAGTGGTAAAAACAACCTGTAAATCCATCTGGACCCCCTGCACTCTCGCCATTTAGACCCATTACTGCTTGCTTTATCTCCTCTTCAGATGGCTGTTTGATCAGTTCCATGTTCTGATTATAATCCACCAAGGTTGGCACATGTTGAAGTATGTTAAAGTCTGTGGGAGTATTTTGTTCGTGAAATTGATCCTTATAAAATGTCACTGCTTCTTCTGCTATTTCATCCATGTTTTCTAACCAATTTCCTTTTGTATTTTGCACTCTTTTAAGCTGTAATCTCCTTCTTCTACCATTAACTTGAGCATGAAAAAACTTCGTGTTGCGATCACCATCTTTAAACCACGCCATGCCTGATTTTTGTTTCCAAAATTCCTCCTCTATCGCTAAGAATCTGAACTGGTCAGCTTGGACCTTTTGCAATCTCTCCCTGTTTTGATAAGTAGGTGCCCTTTCAAATTGTGCCTCGTGTACTATCACCACCTCTTCAAGACTAGCAATTCTTTGAAAAATGTCGCCATAAGTTTCCCTGCTCCAAACTGATAGGACCTTCTTCAGTTTCTTTAGTTTATAGTTGAACACATAAAATGGATCACCTATAAAATCTGCCTTTCAATGTTGCTCGACCACTCCTTTAAAAGATGGGTGTTTAATCCAAAAATTTAAGAATTTGAAGGCTTTCTTAACTGGTGCAACATTTGGATCACTTTTTAGCTGCAATGGACTGTGATCCGATCCAATTTTGGACAGATGAGATACCTCCAGGTTAGGCCATAGCTGTTGCAGTGCTAAATTTCCCAAGCATCGATCAAGTCTTTTGAAAATACAATCGTCCTCCCCTCGACCATTCCACCATGTATATATACTACCTTTGAAGCCCAAGTCACTGAGATTACAAGTGCTAATGCAGTGTCTAAAATCATTTACTTCATTCATGTGCACAGGCAGCCCCCCATACTTCTCTTCCTCATCAAGAATAACGTTAAAATCCCCACCAACCAACCACGGCAAAATCATATCGCTGGCAAGGTAATATAGGCTGTCCCATAATTCTATTCGATCAATGGCATCACATTTTGCATAAACAAAAGTGACAACAAATGACATTTGCGTGTCCAGGTTTGTGAGCTTCAACGTCATCTGCTGTTCAAGATCATACACTACCTCTACTCCATGCTCGTCATCTACAAAAATCCAGATTTTGTTGGATACATTTGAAAATGCCTGTAGCATTCCTATCCTTCTCCTGTATCTTTCCAATTTATTCTTCTTTTGCTTTGGCTCCATAACTCCAATGAACTTGAAATGCTGTTGTCTTTGCATAATGATCAGCCTCTCAAACGCTTGCATCGTATTCACTGAACGTACATTCCATATAAGTGCATTCATCATTAATTATTAGTTTTAGAGAGGGTTCTTCTTGTTTGAACCCCAGGACCTACACCTTGACTGATGTCCTTTTGTTGTTTCTTCTTTCCTCTACCAGCAGATTTCCCTCTCTCAATTTGTCGAGGGGGTAAGTCACCTTGCCGAGCAATTTGTTTGAAATTCTCGCATGTGGATTCAGCATCCAAATCCTTCCCTTGCCCTTCCATGATGTCCTTCACAATGTTCTTGGCTACTGACTCAGCTACATGTTGCTGAGTAGAGATAAGAATCACCTCGAGTTGTTGCACTTCTGGATCAGCATCATTGATTTTACCTTGCTCTTTATCAATTTGCACATTATCACTGATAACCATCTCTTTACACTGTATCATTGCATTTCCATCTGATGCATTATCATCATTACCTCCTTTTGTATCATCGTTTTCTCCATTCCTGTCACCCCTAGCTATATTAGGCTTAGCTTGAGGTATATGTCCAGTAGTATTACGATTGACTATTTCTTGAGCCTCATCTGAACCTATCATTGTTGCATTTTTATCACTTTGTTCTGCTTCAGTTTGCCCAATGTTGGCTGCAATTACCCCTGTATTCCCCTGCTCCTTGTTATTTTTATTGTTTACACTTTGCTCTTCCTCATCTTTCTCTTCATCTGTTGCTTCTTCTTCCCCCAAGACCCCTTCAGGTACATCTCCTTCATCTGAGTCTTCTTCACGTTGATCATACCAAGGCCTTCCACTAGTATGCTGCATTCTTTCATCATCTATAAATGTTCCATCAGTTAATGCAAAATCCCCTGTTTGTGAGGGTACTTCCTTACAAGATTGATTAGTTGTTACAACATTTTCTATAAAAATTC
Organism: Nicotiana undulata; assembly: GCA_005239495.1. NCBI lineage: Eukaryota > Viridiplantae > Streptophyta > Magnoliopsida > Solanales > Solanaceae > Nicotiana > Nicotiana undulata. The sequence goes on from MDKH01206860.1 coordinate 4,426, forward strand.
TATTCACCCAAGCTGCAGTACCCTCCTTATATGCATCTCCACCAGTATGAATCCCATCCTCTTTATCAGTTGTGTTCCTTCCTTTCTTTTTGTAGCTAATCTCAACTGATTTAAGAGAAAAATCTGCTGCATTATGATTCAGTTTATCAGATGGCCTGAGATTTCCATTGTGACTCCGAGTTTCACTATTTTTCTCAATCACTGCAAGTTGATTGTTCACCTCTCCTTCATTGTCCTGTACCTCCAGAGCTGCAATTTGGTTGATTGTTTGAATCTGATTGTTAACACCTGTTCCAGCTGGAACCATTTCTCCTCTAGCAAGTAAATTTTCCTGTTGATCCATTACAATAGCTGACACTATTTCTTTCCCTTTATTTGTTTCAATCTGCTGCACACCATCAGATTTTCCAGTTTGACTCCGCTTCTGTACCACAGTATTGGTTTCATTCCCAACATATTCAATTTCCAGCACTGCAAACTTGTTTCCCACCTGCATCTGCTGCGTGCCTCCTTGATTCACTGGAGTTATTTCTTTTCCATTAGTTATTTGATCATCCATTTGGATACCAGCCTTCTTATTGCGATTGTCTCGCACCTCTTTCCATTGCTCCTTTCCATTACCATTCACATTGCCCACAACTTTGCCACTCGACAAAATCATTAATGGCCCATTTTTATTTTGATCAGCAGTCAATTCACCTCGCTTCACAGCCTCATTCCTAACATGTTGATGAGCAAACGTATTCTCCATTAGCTCAGGATGAATTCTCCAACACTCATTCATCTCATGGCCTTGTAATTTGCATTCTCTACAATATTTTGGTAAGTAATCATATTTAATGGTCACCCATTCAGTCCGCACCACTCCAGTTGTTTCATTCTCTATGTCCATTCGCACCTTCGTAGGTAAGTCATTCAACAAATCAACAAGAACTTTTACTCGCGCACAACTCGGCCTCGTTTTATTAATTGTAGCCATATCAAGATGAAGCGGCTTACCCACTGCTGAAGCCAACGAAAATAGACATTCCTTGACATAGAAAGTTGGTAACAAATTTGGAAAGGAAATCCACGCCATAACCTTTGATGTTTCCTCTCTAGCTCTGAATTTTGCATCATAAATCAAAGTTCTTACTTGATATTCTTCACCCGCCTTATCCCTCACATAATACACACTTTTTGACGTCAAATCAATAAAATTTTGCCATAACGTCAATCGTATCAAGATATGTCTGTCTCGCAAATATCCAATGTTGCATTCGCCTTTGATTCCACATTGAAGCGGCACAATTCGACGTATTTCATTGAGCTCCGGCCACCCATATGAAAATTTACAAACTACTGCGTATTGCAAACCTTCGATGACGTTCATTCGATCCACCTCTGCTTCAGTGAATTTCACCATGGGCATCCCTTGTAACAACACTGCTCGACGCAATTGAATTGGTTCGACAGTGCACTTTTTTGCCGTATTTCCTTGCACTGTTTCATTGAGTGTGGCTGGCTTCATAATTTTTGAGTAGTCTAGAGGTTGGGTGTTGTTTGTATTGGTCGTAGAAGGTGAGACGAAGGTAGGGGATGGCTGACCAGCCGGTTCCGATGGCTGGCCGCCGGCCAAATTGGCCATGGCAGCTCTAAGAAAAAAAATCGCCTGTAGTCGCCTATGTAGGAGAGAGAACAGAGCTTTTCTCACGTTACTCCTAACTCTGTGTTGGGGAATCTCCCATAGGCATTTTTACTGGTTTTTCCTATAAAAACCCCGCGTACGTGAGGTGACGAGCGCGTGCACGGGATATTTTCACTGAAGTTCCTTATTTCTTTCTACATAATGCTTTCTTTCCAACTCTATTATTACTACTGTTATCATTTAAATTGCATAATAACTTGAGGTTTATCATGGTAAATTGATTTCTAACTGATTTTCCAATCGTTACTATCCTTTGAAACTGATTTAATGATCTTTCTTCGAGATTTCCAACTGGAGATTTACTTTATATTACGTATAGATACAGGGATTGCGGGCATAGACCTGAGCCTTTCCCTCATTCTGCATTGCATACAGGGATTGCGGGCACAGACCTGAGCCTTTCCCTCATTCTGCATTGCATACAGGGATTGCGGGCATATACCTGAGGCTTTTCCTCATACTGCATTGCATACATAGGGATTGCGGGCAGAGACCTGAGCCTTTCCATCATATTGCATTGCATTGTACCTTTACTTTCTTACAGAGCTTTATATATATATATATATATTGCGTTGATCCGAGCATTTGATTATACCGTTTCTTGCCAGCCTTTACTTATAATTCCTGTCGATTATCACCTGTTTTACTTACTTGTGCTTTATATCTGTTACTTTGCAAACCTCAGTAGGGCCCCTACCTGACCTCGTCACTACTTGACTGGGGTTAGGCTTGGCACTTACTGGGTACCGAATGTGGAGTACTCACGCCCTTCTGCGCATGTTGTTCCCCATGTGCAGATCTAGGTCCTAGTACACGGTATCTCAGCTAGCCGGAAGCAGCGGTATCAGGAGACTCGAGGTATAACCTGCAGCGTCCGCAGATCTCCGAGTCCCCTTCCTATCTTGCAGTTGTAGTACTTGTAGATGAAACTATACGGTCTTTTCTATCCAGTTGTACCTATTGAGCAGTAGAGTAGTTTGTGATGTATTGTGATATTCCGGGTTCTGGGTAAAATAATTGTTAAACGCCGAGCGGCGTCGACTCTAGTATGATTTATTTCACTTACTATTAATTTACCTGTTTTATCTAAATTTCGCTTAAGTAATAGGCTTACCTAGTCGTCTAGACTAGGTGCCGTCACGAGACCCAGGCAAAGGGAGAATTGGGTCGTGACAAGACTGATTTATGCAAGGGGTACATAATCCTCCATTTGTTGTATCAACGATGTGCAATTGCTTTGTACCCATCTCATCAATCGTCTTCGTTAGTATACTCATCTAAGTCATGAGTGTGGCTATGTTCTCTGCAGGGAATTGTTTGAGTCAAGAGGAACTGAGTGCACTATTGGTGTCAGAGTCGGACCTCTCATCATCCACCCTGAGTTCTGACCCATCTTATCAAGAAGGATTTTGCACTCAGTGAATGTCTTGCTTAGAAAAGCACCCCCAACTGAAGCATCGACATTTGCCTTCAAATTATCTGCTAGCCCCATATAAAATCTTTGGTCGAGCATCTGGTCTGGAATACCATGGTGGGGACACTTCACTAGCATTCCCTTGAATCTTTCCCAAGTTTCCTGCAAGGTCTCGGTGTGCCTCTGCTTGTACTGCAATATCTCATCGATCTGTCTTGCAGTCTTGTTTGGCGGGTAAAACTTGTTCAAGAATTGCTTGACTAATTCCTCCTATGTGGCAATGGAATTGATTGGGAGCGAACTTAGCCAAGTCTGAGCTTCCCCAGTCACAGAGAACGGGAACAATAGCAACTTAATGGCTTCCGATGTCACATGTGGTTGCCTTTGGGTCACACAAATCGACAAAAATTTTCAAATGTCGTTGAGGTTCTTCAATGTGTGACCCAGAGAACAATCCCTTATTCTGCAAAAGATGCAACATGTTGTTGGTGATCTAGAAAGTCTCTGCATGTACATGGGGCACAACAATGGCGGTGGCCAGGTTGTCTGTTGTTGGTTGTGCTCAATCATAGAGTGCCGCTTCTGGCACAAGAGGTGCCACGACCTCCTCGTTTGGTACACGAGGTGCCGCCACTCCATCACTGGGTACAAGAGGTACATGGTTGTTTGCATTGATGTTATCCATATTTTCCATTTCAATTTGTGGTGAGTGTTTGTCCCTCTTATTAGCACGGTTTAATGCCCAGAATGTTTTCTCGGGGTCTGCAAGTCCTTCAAGAAGTTAACCAACCCTCGAAGAGTTTCTAGGCATACACCTGAATCACACAAGAGTTCAAACGTGAGAATTTCAATAAAAAATTGTTTAACACCGTAATAAATTGAGCTAAACTAATAATTCTAGCAATACTTCTAAGTTGTAACAAATAACACCGTTAGTTCCCCGGAAACGGCGCCGAAATTTGATCACGTCCAACTGTGCCTTATAAAAGACAAAGTGGTCACTGCAAATATAAGTCGGTTTAAGTCCGGAGTCGAATCCTCAGGAAACTAACCTATCTATTACAACTCTCGGTGATGCTAATATAAGCTCAACCAATTTCCGGGTGCAGTATTTTTATCAATAATTGTTGGGTTTATTAACTAAAGAAGATGATATTAAAAAATAACAATACTTAATATTAAAGATAATTCAATGGTCGAAAGATCTAGGGAAGTGATTTCCCAATTGCTAGACTAATTCTAACTATTTTGATATAATCTCACTTGTTACTCTATGAGGATTATGAGCTATGGGTTACTGCAATTATCTCTCGATCAACTGCAGTAATTTACTAGAGCATTCTCTCGAACTACTCTAGCTGAATATATATGTAGCTCTAATTTATCCCACCAAAGTTTCGTTATCTCTAACCCCACTTTTAAATTCAAATAATGAATCTCTTCAATTACTCAAAAGTGGTGTTGTTCAACAACATTCTAACTTAGTGTTCTTTCTCAAGCAACACAAGGCAATTAGACATAATTAATCAAGCGCTCATTCAATTAATCACCATACAAAGCATAGTTGAGCAATATTAGATTAAACCCGGATTGATTATAACAATATTGAGTCAAAACTTCATCTAACAATTGGTTCCATCAACCCTAGACGGATTGTTAAGCTACTCATAATAAAATTCAATGAAAGCATATAAGAATTCATAATTCCAAAATAATGATAGAAGACAGAGAATCGAAAAACTCTAATTGTAGCTTTGTCTCCTCACACTTGTTCTTGCCTCCAAATTTAGTCTAAAAACAAGCTTAAAACCTCTTGGGCGAGTCTATAGGGTTTTAAATAGGGCTAGGCTAATTTCTCCCATTTTTACACTTTAGTCCCTGCAATTTCTGGACTTTTCAGGACTTGACCGCGGTAGAACACGGTGCGACAGCGGTGGATGGCTTCAGTTCTGCCTCGCGCTGCTTTGCCCACCGCGTTCCAGCCGCGGTCGCGGTGGGCTCCACTCCAGCTATTTTTTCCTTTTTCTTGCTTCTTTTCACTCGGGTTCTTCTCGATTGGACTTATATTCCCTTGATCGGCTTCATAACGTTCCAAAGTGTCTACCTCATGGATTTCCTGCAAGGCATAAAAGAACACCATTTAGAGCATTATGTTATCATTTTTATACTTAAAATAACACTAAAGTATGGTTCATTATGAGTGAAAATAACATCTAAATAGCCTACCATCAGAACTCCGGCATAATATACTGGAGTTCCAGTATAATATACTGGTCCAACATAATATTCTTGAAGTTCATATACAGTTGCACCGATCTCCAGTATATTATGATGGACCGGTCCCTGTTGCAGCAAAATAGTGACTATTTTTCAATACTTTACAAACGCTGGCTTTTGAATGACCAGTCCGAAAACTGGCTAGCCCGTGCTATTTTTACCATCAAACTTTGTTAAGGCCCATTAATCTCCAAGGGTACAAATTGAAACAATTACTCTCTCTCTCTCTCTCTCTCTCTCTCTCTCTCTCTCCCTATCTCTCTCTCTCTCTCTTTCTCTCTCTTCCCTCTCTCTATATAAGAATTAACTCAAATAGTCGTTCACCTAATCTCTTAAAATAAAAATAACCGGTAGATATATAATTCATGTGTGTGTGTGTGTGTATATTATAAAAGCATAAATTTTTTATGTTAAATATTGGATGATTAAAATATTCCTGAAACTTTGATCGACTTTTATGCCCTTAAATATTTGTATAATTGAACGATAAAATAGTAATTACCCAATGTTGGAATTCTTTTCAGATTTAAATTGCACATATGCAACCCTACAAAGTTTATAGTTTATTTTCATTAGGATTCATATTAGATACAATTTATGTTGGTGAAAATACAATTACAACTGAAAAATAAAATGAAGAAAATAAAATATCTTTAGGTTGAGGCGCGAATATCTCGCTCTCTTTAAGGATACTCAAGCCCACTGCAGCAAAGTTTTCACTGATCCAGCAGTATTCTTCTTCTTGACTTGTCTCCCCCAGCATACAACAGCCCGATCATGTGGTATGACTCGAACAAATTCTGGACAAGTTGTTGAGTCCAAATCTCCTCCAAGATGAACACCTTCCTTCAACAAAAGTAAAAAACTCTCTTTTTTTTCCACAACTTTAACCTCACTTTATAGAAACACTCTACAATTATTTTTTCATACCACACAATGGAAGAAAGACTCCTATTTATAGGTGTAGGAATTCTTACTTGAATTAAATTGGAAGAAAGTGGGGTAATAAGTTATGATATCATGGAGAACATGGATAATTAGTGGTAGAACATGGGAGAAGAGTTACCAAAGAGTTATGGCCACTTTCTACATCATGGAGTAGTGGGAGTTATAAGAGTTATGGCCATTTTCTATATGATGGAGTAGTGGGAGTTATAAAAATTTATTTTAATAATAAAATGTAAATACACTAACGTTCCCCCACTCATTTTAATATTAAAATATATAAGAGAGTTTACTAGTTGAAGGGAGACTATCATGCATAATGAAGATGTGCTCTGCATTGAATCTCCACTTAGCAAAACATCGATCTTTACTCCACAGTCAGTAGTGGTCTCAAACTTGAACTATGACTGCTTTAGGGAAATAAAATATCACTGCTTACACATAATAATCAAGGTGTTAACATGAGCTTTATCGGCCAGCACATTACGGACTTGTGCTATCCCGGTTTTCATGAGTGTTTTTTAGAACAAGCCCAATTCTCACAGGAAGCAGCCTACTTCCACACTCACATAGGTGAAATTTGTCAAGGGTGCTCCTGTAACTCACACGAGCTACAGATTTTTCATTAAGAGATAATAAAACTCAACCTCGCAAATCATTACAGGATAAATGCACTCACACCATAAGGATGGAATAATAATAAAAATAATGCATTTTAAATCAAGCCATCATATGATTCGTTCTTCCCATTGAACCTAGTTATAGGATCTCTAGTCCCCAAGTTGGGTTTCGTCATATATGACTTATGAGCTTATGGGCTTCAATCCCATCCCCCTCGATGTGCTCCAGACCCTTTCTCTTGCTAAGGCCTTAGTCAGTGGATTTGCAAGATTATCACAAGATTTAACATAGTCAACACTAATGGTACCATTTGTCAAATATGATCTCATAGTACTATGTTTTTTCCTTATAGCTCTGGATTTACCGTTGTAATAACGATTTTGTGCTCTACCAATTGCAGCGGTGCTATCACAATGAATTAAAATAGGAGGAATTGATTTTTCAAAATAAGGATTTTGATATAATAAATCTCTCAACCAATTCGCTTCCTCACTGGCTGAAGCTAAAGCAATTAGCTCAACCTTCATGGTAGAGTTAATAATTATTGTTTGCTTTTTCGATTTTCAACAAATAGCACCACCCCCGAAAGTAAAAATATAACATGTAGTAGAACAGGAATCACCAGACAAAGTATTCCAATCTGCATCAGAAAAGCCTTCGAGTACAATAGGATATTTTTTGTAAAATAAGCCATAAGTTTTTGTACCAAGTAAATACCTCTTAATTCTTGTTATGGCATGCCAATGTTCTTTACCTGGCTTGCTTGTAAACCTGCTAATTACTCCTACTGCGTATGCAATATCAGGTCGGGTACAATCAGTCACATATCTCAAGCTTCCAATTAAGCTAGCATATTCATTTTGATTTATCATATCATTTTCACTTTGTATAGAAAATAAGTGAGCACTTGAATCAAAAGGGGTTATAACATGCTTGCAATCAATGAAATTATATTTTTTCAAAATTTTCTCAGCATAATGTGGCTGGTCAAGGAAAATTCCATCACATGTTCTAGTAATCTTCATTCCAAGAATGAAATTTGCCTCACCCAAATCTTTCAAGTCAAAATATCTATTAAACATGCTTTTAGTTTCTCCAATAACATTCAAGTTAGAGCCAAATATTAACAAATTATCAACATAGAGGCAAACAATTACATGTGAATTATTCCAAGACTTATGATATATGCACTTATCACACTCATTTGATTTAAAACCATTTTCAATCATGCAGGAATCAAACTTTTTATGCCATTGCTTAGGTGCATGTTTCAAGCCATATAGGGATTTAGTATGTTTATACACTTTACTTTCTTGGCCATCTTCTATAAAACCCTCAAGTTGATCCATATAAATTTCTTCATTTAGGTCCCCATTTAAAAAATTAGTTTTTACATCCATTTGATGAATATGTAAATCAAAAATTGCAGCAATAGCAATTAAAAGTCTAATGGATGTAATTCTCGTTACCGGAGAAAAGTATCAAAAAATTCTAGGCCTTCTAGTTGCTTAAAACCTTTAGCAACTAACCTAGCTTTATACTTATCAACGGATCCACCCAGTTTTAACTTTCTTCTTAGGACCCATTTGCACCCAATTGTTTTACAACCTGGTGGTAAATCAACCAACTTCCAAGTTTTATAGAAACTAGTGATTCAATTTCATCATTTACAGCCTCTTTCCAAAAAATAGCATCAGGTGATAATAAAACTTCTTTTAAAGTAAAAGGGTCATTTTAAATATTAAAAACATAAAAATCAGGACCAATTTTTTTTTCTATTCTAGCACTTTTACTTCTTGTTAACTCAAAAGCATCATTTTCTTCATTTTGCAAAATAGAAGTAGAAGAACTAGGCATAGACAAAAAATTATCTTTATTTCTTTGACCCCCCACTATTTCTAGATTCAAATGGAAATTTATTTTTCATGAAAAATAGCATCACCTGACTTTATAATTATATTCTCTTCAAGATTTAAAAATCTATAGGCTGTACTATTAGAAGTAAAACCAAGAAAAGCACAAGTGACAACTTTTTTACCCAATTTTGTAATTTTAGGATCAGTTAGCTTGACATAGGCTAAACAACCCCAAACTTTCAGATAACCAAATTTGGCTTGTAATTGTTCCATAACTCAAATGGTGTCAATTTTATTTTCTTATGAGTCACCCTATTCAACACATAATATGCAGTCAAAATAGATTTACCCCAAGGTGCATTTGACTCAATAAGCATGGCATTAGTTAACTCTACCGAAGTTCTATTTTTTCTTTCAGCCACACCATTTGATGCAGGAGAATAAGGTGGAGTAGTTTCATGAATTATTCCCAATGATCTCACAAAAGAATTAAATTCATTAGACTCATATTCATGGCCTCTATAACTTCTAATTCTTTTAATTATTTTATCGAATTGATTTTCAACCTCATGGAGATAATTTTTAAAATTTTCAAACGCATCACTTTTATTTTTCATCAAATAAAAATATGTGAATTTAGAGAAGTCATCAATAAAAGTGATAAAATATCTATTTTTTCCACGGGTTAAAATTTCTCCAAGTTCACAAATATCAGTGTGAACTAATTCTAACAATTCAGATTTTCTTTCAACTTGAAGATGAGGCCTTTTAGTTATTTTGGCTTTACTACAAGTCTCTAAAATTCTTTTTAATCATTGAGATTAATCCTAAACTACTCATGATTCCCACATAACGATAATTAATATGACACGAACGAGCATGCCAAAAATTAGTAGAAGAAAGCATATAAACAGAATTAAAAGAAGTTTTATTAATCTCAACATTCAACTTGAACATCCCATCACATGCATATCTCTAACCCACAAAAATACCATTTTTCGTTATTACATATTGATAACTTTCAATAATTTGTTTGAAGCATGTCTTGTTAAGAAGAAAACTAGACATCAAAATTTTTCTCATTGAAGGAGTATAAAGTATGTCTTTCAACGTTAATACTCTTCCTAAAGTAAACTTCAACTCGACCTCTCCCTTTCCAAGCACCTGGATTGTGTGAGAATCACCAAGCATGATGGTTTTGGGCTCCTCAAATGGAGTATACACTTTAAACCAATCTCTATCATAGCAAACATGACAGCTTGCTCCAGAATCAGCCCACCATCCATCAATATTTTCTACCATGTTAATGTCTTTTATCACCACCACAAGTGGCTCTTCGGTAACGTTTGCCTGTGGTGTAGGACCACGTTTTTGAATTTTGAAAAAATCGAGCAATATGCCCACTCTTGCCATAGCAAAGCATTGTTTCGCAATTTGAACTTGTTGATTCTGTGCTTGGTTGTTTGCACCATTATTCTTCTTGGGAGGTCTACCATAATTTTTCTTAAAAGTTTTCTTCTTCGGTTTCAAAGAAATATTTTTGTGAGTTTCAGGAGTAATATTAGTTGAAGTAATTAAATTTACCTTTGTAGTATCGGGTTGTAGAGTGCTTTCTTCTGATTGTATAAGTGCATCTTGGTCTCTTGCCTCTTCTTCCATGTGAATCCGCATTATCAACGTCTCAAGTGTAGTTTCTTTTTGTTTGTGCCGCATAGTTTTTTGAAATTCCCTCCATGAAAGTGGTAGTTTATCTATTATGCCACAAACAATAAGGTTGTCTCCAATTTTAATATCCTCGGATCTGAGCTCTCCAACGATCATTATGAAATCTTGAGCGTGGTCTTGTATTGGTAAAAAAAGAGCTTCACATGTATGATAATTCTTGATGATTCAGCCAGTTACGTGGACCAAGAAAAACATGACAGCTGGACATGATTCTATAAGGAGGTGTGAGCCAAAGAGGCACGACACGATATACCTACAAGGTAATCAGCTACGGGAAACTCAACCAAATTGAGACAAGGAAGAGACACGGCCAGAATGAATCCGGACGAAGCTACGAGCAGATTCAAAGATCTTCAATTAATGATCCACACGTTACACAACCTTCACGCAACAGTTACGGTTATTCTTCGTAACATTACATTAAAGTAATAATTAGTCATTAATGTGTTATCATTACAAGAGGTAGATGTTATACTGAAGAATTCCCTTTATAAGGGAATAAAAGTTAACTTGTAAGGGACATCCGAACTACGAACAGAATACACTTTACTTTTCTGTGCATGTTATTACTTATTTACTTGCTCATTCGTAATTATCATTATTTCTTGATTATCAGAAACTCGTGTTCATCCTAAAAATAGATTTAGTCAAGGGATCTAATTATTTGGTTAAACAAATTGGTTCCATTACCGAGAAATCTGATAATCTTTGTTTACTTTTCAAACGATATCCTCTGAACTATGTCGAACTCCAACGACAATAACCAGCAAAGAGATGGGACTCCATCACCCACTGGATCCCCAGGAGGTTCAAGGTAACAATCCCAAGAAATATCTAACAACAACAACAACAACGTTAATGATAATGATCAAACGGTAGAACAAGATCAAGTGAAGCAAATGATTGCAGAGTATGTGAGCCAGGCTCTACAAGAATTCGCAAAGGGATTATCAGTGGCATCACCTGCGTCGCTGACACCACCTCCCAATAATACCATCACCGTGGAAAATCTCCAATCTAGGTTGGTAAACTCAGCAAGGGAAGACACTCCTAATGAATCTCGCGAAGCGAGACCAGGTATGACTAATAACTAAGAATTACAAAATTTATTACTAACCTTACAGAAACATGTGAAGGAACAAAACGATCGAATCGAACAAATTCCTGGAGTACCACCTGTTATCAAAGGCATTGATGTTGATAGATATTCTCAACAACCTTGTAAACCAAGCACATCACCCTTGCCTATACCCAAGAAGTTCAAAATGCCTGATGTTCCCAAGTATGACGGGAAAACTGACCCACATGACTGCTTTTACTACCGGAGTGAAAGGCAACGACTTAACAAAACAAGATATTGAATTAGTCCTAGTTAAAAAATTTGGAGACACTTACCAAAGGAGCATTAACCTGGTATTCTCTTCTCCCTGAAAACTCTATTGATTCATTTGCAAAGCTTGCAGATTCTTTTATAAAAGCACATTTCGGTGCACAAAAAGTCGAGAAAAGAATGGAAGACATATTCAAAATAAAATAAGGAGACACGGAACTACTCCATGAATTTGTAGACAGGTTCCAGCGAGAAAAAATGCTACTACCACGGGTGCCTGATAATTGGGAAGCCATGGCATTCACGAGCAATCTAAATGACAAAAGCTTAGAAGCCACGAGAAGACTCAAGGAAAGCTTGAGAGAATTCCCAGCTACGACATGTAATGATGTTTATAACAGGTACAATACTAAACTTCGGATAGAGGAAGATACCATTGCTCGTTCGAAAGATGAAGATCATACCAGATCCAGACGCTCCTAATCAGACAGGAGATCAGGTAAAAACAGGTACAATCCTTATATGGGACCCTCGGGACGTGAAACTCGTCCCAGGTTCGAAAACACTAGGTCAGAATATAGACCACCCAGTAGAGACGCGGGCTCATCTTCATCTGGATCCAGAAAGGATCAAGATGAACGACCTAGGGGTAATGCACGAATTGGGGATCACACCTTCAATGTAAGTACCCCCGAACTAGTTTCAATATTAAGAAATATGGGAGATAAGGTTAGATGGCCCAAAGAAATGTGGTCAAACCCAAATAAAAGGAACCCAGATTTCTGGTGTGAATTTCATAACGATCATGGACACAGGACTGCAGATTGCAGATTTTTACAAGGTGAAATAGAGAAATTATTGAAACAGGGCTACTTAACAGAATTGTTTAGTGATAAAGGTAATCAGGAATACATGAAGAACATGCAGGAACCCCCGAAACCACCGTCTCCAAATATAACTTTCAACGTGATACACGGAGGTGAAGAAGTAAACGGAGTGGTTTGCAAAACAGCCATGAAGTTCACAATTACACACGGAAAGCGGATTCAAGAAAACTTGGACGCAGACAATATAACCTTTGATGATGCAGATTTCGGCGGACTAATGCTCCCCCACAACGATGCTCTAGTAATATCCTTACTCATTCATGACACTAACATTAAAAGAGTGTTGATTGATCCAGGTAGTTCAGTCAACATCATTTTACTAAGAGTCGTGGAAGAAATGCTCTTGGGAAATCAGGTGATCCCAAAGGCACGAGCCATATCAGGGTTCGATAACTTTACGGTTATAACCAAAAGAGAAATTGAACTTAGCACTTATGCTGAGGGAGTAATCAAAAACACCAGATTCCAAGTCATTGATACTGACATGGCTTATAACGTAATCATGGCAAGGTCATGGATCCACGACATGAAAGCAGTTCCATCTACATTACATCAGGTAATTAAATTCCCTTCTGAATATGGAATCCAACAGATTAAGGGTGATCAGCAAACCTCTAGGAATATAAATTATGTGGTACATTATAACAAAAATGTAGAGACGGAAGAATTAATAGATAGAGAAATCTCCCAGGCATAAGTTGCCGACCAAACAGGTATGGAAGCAATTATTACCCAAACAGGTACAGAATAAGCTATTGTTCGAACAGGTACAGAAGAAGATAGTCACGAGAAAGTAAACCAAGTTAACACGGAAGATGAATCAAATCACATGGATGTAGATTCCAGACCGGATGTCATTCAAGAACAAGAAGAAGATGAGCACATCAAAACAACATCGGAAGAGCTCGAAGCTATTCCATTGTTTGAACAAAACCCTGAACAGAAAGTGCATATAGGCACGAGGCTGAGCCCCAGTCGAAGAGGTAAGTTAATTAATTATTTAATGGCTAACGCAGATTGCTTTGCGTGGTCCTATTCAGATATGATAGGTATCCCACCTGAAGTGATGACTCATAAACTAAATGAAGATCCATCTGTCGTACCTGTTAAGCAGAAGAAAAGAAAGCAAGGACAGTTCAAGAACCAAGTGATTGACGAAGAGGTCATGAATTTTTAAGCTTTCTAGATGCGTATTCCAGTTACAATCAGATTAAAATGGACCCCTCAGACGAGGAAAAAACTTTCTTTATTAATAACAGGGGGACTTATTGTTACAAAGTCATGTCTTTTGGCTTGAAAAATGTCGGAGCCACGTACCAGAGGTTAGTAACCAAGATGTTCCAAGAACATATGGGGAAGACGATGGAAGTTTACATCGATGACATGTTGGTAAAATCAACACATGCGGAAGACCATCTCCAACACCTCTCTATTACCTTTGAAATTCTACGCAGGTATAATATGAAATTGAATCCAGAAAAATGCGCTTTTGGCGTGGAATCAGGTAAATTTTTGGGTTTCCTTGTATCAAATAGAGGAATAGAGGTAAATCCTTCTCAAATTAAAGCTAAAGAAGAAATACCTGATATACTAACGAACAAAAAAGAAGTTCAAAGACTAACGGGAAGAATTGCAGCCTTAGGAAGATTTATTTCCAGGTCTTCTGAAAAAAGTTTTAAATTCTTTTTAGTTCTCAAAAAGCAAAATCAGTTCGAATGGACTGAAGGGTGTCAACGGGCTCTCAAGGATCTAAAGGCTTATCTATCAAAACCCACGTTGCTATCAAAGCCAAAGGAGGGGGAGAAGTTGTACGTTTACCTTGCCGTCGCAAAAATTGCTGTAAGTGCAGTATTGGTAAGGGAAGATAAAGGTAAACAATCTCCTATTTATTATGTAAGCAAGACATCACTAGATGTTGAAACTAGATACCCACATATGAAAAAATTAACCTTAGCTCTAGTCACGACATCTAGAAAGTTTAGGCCATATTTTCAATGTCATCCAATCACTGTTGTGACCTCTTATCTATTGAGAAATATATCGCATAAACAAGAACTATCAGGAAGATTAGCTAAGTGGGCCATAGAATTGAGCGAGCATGACATAATATATCAGCCTAGGACTGCGATAAAGTCTCAAATTTTAGCTGATTTTGTCGCTGATTTTAATAATAGCATTGTCCCTAAAGTGGAAAAAGAGTTACAACTCTTTAACGGTGCTAATCCGGGTCTATGGACCCTATTTACCGATGGTTTTTCCAATGTAAAGGTACCGACTTAGGCATAGTCTTAATATCACCCACGAGTGAAAAGACACGACAAGCTATCAAATGTTATCCTATAACTAACAATGAAGCAGAGTATGAAGTTGTCATTGCAGGGCTAGAACTGGCACGAGACCCCTCAATCGAGCAAATCGTAATCAAGAGCGACTCCCAACTGGTAGTAAATCAGATGCAGGGGACTTATATCGCTTAGGGGACTCGGATGCAATAATATCTAGAAATGGCACGAGATCTCGTGAGGCAATTCAAAACGTGGAAGGTTATACAAATACCTAGAGAGGAAAATGCGGAAGCAGACGCATTGGCTAACCTCACAGCAGTCACGGAAGTTACAAACAAAGACAATGCAATTGTCGTCCATCTGTTTCATTCAGCAATAGACCAGGACAAAAATGAGGTAACTTTCAACAATTTAACCTGGAATTGGAGAAACGACATTTTAAATTTTTTTGCAGAATGGCACCGTACCTGATGACAAGAAAAGCAGCTAAAGCACTTCGCCGAAAAGCTGCCCGGTACTGCCTCATTCGCAACTTATTATATCGCAAAATGTTCGGAGGTCCCCTAGCTAAATGCCTCGGACCTAATCAAATGGAGTTCGTGATGAGAGAAGTCCACGAAGGACACTGTGTAAATCACGCAGGGGAGAGATCCTTGGTCAAAACCATTATCAGAGCTGGATACTATTGGCCTAAAATGGAAGAAGAGGCTGAGAGCTTCGTATCCAAATGCGATAAATGCCAACGGTTTTCCAATAACATGCATCGACAAGCGGAACTATTGCACCTAATAATATCACCGTGGCCATTCATGAAGTGGGGCATGGATATCGTGGGACCCCTTCCCGCAGCTAAAGAAAAGGTACGGTTCTTACTCGTGCTAACCGACTATTTTACAAAATGGGTAGAGGAGGAAGCTTTCAAACAGGTGCGAGAAAAGGAAGTTAAAAGCTTCTTATGGCAAAACATAATATGCCGCTTTGGAATACCTAAGGAGATCGTGTGTGATAATGGCCCACAATTCATAGGCACGCAAGTCGCAGAATTCCTCGAAAGCTGGCAAATCAAACGGATTACTTCAACGCCGTATCACCCTGTGGCTAATGGTCAAGCTGAATCAACGAATAAAATCATCATCAACAACCTAAAGAAACAGCTAGAGAAAGCCAAGGGAAATTGGCCTGATGAATTACTAGTGGTACTATGGGCCTACAGAACAACTTCAAAAACAGCCACGGGAGAGACTCCGTTCGCACTTGTCTATGGCTCAGAAGCCTTAACACCTGTGGAGATTGGAGAACCAAGCATAAGGTTTACAACAGCCATGGAGGATGCAAACAATGACGAATTGAGAACCAATCTGGACCTGCTCGAACAAAGAAGAGAAGCAACACTAATACGGATGGCAGCTCAAAAACAAATCATAGAGCGTTATTAAAACCGTAAAGCTCATCTCAGATACTTCAAGATTGGGGACTTCGTCCTTAAAAAAGTCTTTCAATCAACCAAAGAATCTGGTACGGGAAAATTAAGTTCGAATTGGGAAGGACCCTACAAAGTCTGACGCATAGCTGGAAAGGGCGCCTATGAGCTGGAAGCTATGGATGGCAGGATCTTACCAACAAGCTGGAATGCCATCCATTTGAAGAAGTATTATTTCTAAGGAAAAGGAATACCCCCGGTCAGGTATCACACGTTCGATTTTCCTCTTGTACAGTTAAAAATTTTACTAACCATTTTAGATGATAGGCATAAAGCTAACCCATCACCAGATGATGATATTAGACCTGCAAATACGCGAGGATGTAACTGAATTCGCGGTCTAGGGTTACACTTTCTGATGGATGTTTTAAAGGGTTAAGAAGTCATCATCTAAAAACTATATACCTTCGAGTCCCGTACGTTTTTCCTTTTCAGGAAAAAGACCAAAGGAAGGAATAGTCAAGTGCTTGAGATTTCATCCTTCATAGCTCAAACACTTGGGGGACTATACAGTATGGAAGGCAAAGACGAAGCAAAAAAGACTATCAAAAAAGTCAAAGCTCGAGCCTGAGGATCCATCCACCCAACAAGTCAAGTGATACGAGCAGAATCGAAAGAGCCAAAGACTCAAAACACAAAGCCTGATCTATAAAACCTTCGAACATGTTCATAAATGTATGTCAGGTTAAAAGGCAAAATATTAGCTACGAGGAAGGAATGCACATCTTTGTACTTATTCAAAAAGAAAAATGTTGTAACTAAAAACAGTTGTGGATAAAAGATCATCATCTTTGTACTCATTCAAAAAACTGTTGTAACTAAAAAAAGTTATGAAATATTTGTATAGAAAACTGTTATACTGTTATAAAATAAAACATTGCACTCATTTGAAGAACTATTATCGAATAAAACAGTTACGGATAAAAAAGCATTTCCCTCGTGGTTATTGAAAACCGTTATCAATGAAAACAGTTACGGGTAAAAACTCCTACCTTCACAAAAACTATTACGAACGAAAAACAGTTATTCTCTTGTATTAACTCGAAAAAACTGTTACATAAGAAAAATAGTAACGAAATACAAGTGCATATCAAACCTGTTCAAAGAAAATAGTTGCAACATGAGTTTTAGACGATAATTAAACACATGTAAAATATTGTGAAAGTTCAAACAGAAAACATTCTTAAACATGTAAAAAATTCCTATCTCTCTATTGCATTATTACACCATTATGAAGTTGAGACGTTTTCTTCATTAAGTGTCGATCAAAATGAAAAGGGACCTCTTTCAAAATCGTACCTATTACGAAAAAGTGCGGATAATATAAAGAATTTTAATGCAAAACTCAAAGGTAAAACTAAAACCTCGGAAATAAAGCATGCAAAAGACTTAAAAGAGTGAAACAGAAACTCAATAGAAGACAAAATTCATACTTGCATATATATGTTAAAACGGCTAAGTAAAAACTAAGTATTAACTTATACTTCGCCGTATATAGTGTTTATACATTATGGTGACCCTAAGTTGTCAATTGGGGACTTTAAGAGTTCCAAATTTCCCCGATGGGACTGGGGGTAACCACCAATTGGGACACAGAAAAAAAGAGAGGGAGGAACCAACTTCTCAAATTTCATCAGGAGGGGGGTTGTCTTCTTCACTGGCAGAGGGAGAAGGAGCAGTTTGGGACGGGGAGACTTGAACAGCAGGAGCCTCTCTTTCAGGTGAAGAGAGATTCGACCTCGTTGAGCCTTCTCCATGGCTTCCTTGATTTTAGCAATTTCATCATTAAGGTCGAAATCCTCTCGACTCATTTCAGTCCATGTGTCGAGGCGTGAATTCATGTACGCCCAACTAACATCCACAGCTGTCTTGTCTTCACGAGCTTCGTAATCCTTCTCCCATATCATAACTTCAGCTCTCAGCCCATCCCTCTTAGCCTCAACAGCATCTTTGGCGGCCCTTAAAGGTGTGATATATCTCTCCAAAAATTGAATTTTATCTAAGGAATTGTGAAGATCTTCCTGGGTCTGGGTGAGTGACTGCACCAGCTTGCTTGAATACTCTTCCTTTTGGTCCAATAAGGCCTTCAAGCTCCTAACTTCTTCTGAGGCACGAGACAACTGCTCAGCAAATGAGGACTCAATGATGATCTTATCTTTTCCCGCTTGATTGGAAGAAGCATTCTCCACTGCCAACTCCGCCGCCATGACTCTCATCTGCTGCTCCAAGGTACATTTTTCTTCTTCTAAGGCCTCCATGTCGAGCCTTAAGCTTTCATATGGCCCCTTCCAATTATTTGCTTCAGCATGCCACTCTTTCATCTCTTGCTCCGTGTTGGAAATCCTCTTCATGAGCTCCGTGCCTATAAGATTGATCTACAAAAAAGATAACCAATTAGATACTGTAAATACATGTACAAGAATGAAATGCAAGAAAACGCACTCTACCTTTAAAGAGGTATGCACGACCTCATTAGCCCATGTAAGGGAACTATGGATATCTAGCTTGGCTCTCTCTGTCGGGCCTATCAAGGGTTTTAGCCACACATCAGGCTGGCCAGACTTTTTAAAGAGACTCCCATCAGCTGGAACCTCTATAAGCACATGCCTCATCTCCCTGCTGGAAGACCCTACTTCTCTAATAGAAGGCACGGAAGCAGGCAGAGATGTAGGAGCCACGTACATAGAAGGAGCCAAAAAAGCCACGGGAGCAAGAGCAACGGTAGGAGCAGGAATAATAACAGAAGCAGAAGAAATAACTGGAGCAATAAAGGGGAGTTCACTAAAAGAAGGAGGAATAACGACCAAGGGAACTTCATCACCTGCGGGACCAAAGCCTTCACGGAACAAATGATCAACAGAATCACGCACGGGAGAGGGGGTAGCATCCTCGGAGGCAGAAAGTCCAATTTCAGGCACGGAAGGCACAACCACAGGTGTAGACTCTTCGTCCAAGATCACCTTCCTTATGCACGACCTATGGACCAAAGTGTCATCCTCCTCCTCTTCTTCTTCTGAGGTCCTAGACCCACCAACCTTTCTCTTCGAAGAAGAAGAACCTGAAATAATTTACTGGGCCTAAGCCAGGGACAACTTGGGAACGGATGCAGCAGACGCCCCACGAGCGGGAAACCCTGTCAAAAGAAAAAGGGTAAAACAACAAAGATACTCGAGCAAGGAAAGAAGTGGAAACAAAAGCTTCACTTACCGTGAGTTTTCACTTTCCAACCGTACTTCCCGGAGAAGTACTTCCAAGACCTTTCTTCCAATGGAGCAATCGACAAAAGCTTTTCTACCCAACCACGGATACCGGAGACATTCTCGATAGTACCCATGATTGCTAAAAAAGAGAAGAAACACCTACAGTGTTAATAAAACATTTAAAGCAAAAAATAAGGAATGTGAGCTAAAATGTACTCACGTGCACGATTCCACTTCTCGGGGAAGGGAAGATTTTCTTCACCTACTAAACCAGCAGTAGGCACAACAACGTATCGAAGGTACCAACCTCTATCCTTATGATCATCAGGGGTCACCAACACTCTTTTACTCCTGGAAGCCAGAGTAAAATACCTTGACGAAATAATGTCGAAGAATAAAGGTGAATAAGATGATTAAAGGTGAAATGTACCGAAGCTAAAGTAGCTAAACATCTGAGACATGCAACAACTCGCCATAAAATAGGACCGACTTGTCCCAAGCAAATATCAAAAAAACGACAGAACTCAATGATAACTGGATCAATGGGGGGTCTAAACCCTAAGGTAAAAGGGTAGGTATAAACAAAAGAATATCCCGTCGTGTAAGACGTTATTCTTTGGTTGACATTCGGAACGATGATAGGAAAATCAGACTCTCAAAAACAGTCCCTGAGAAAAAGAGGAATTAAACCTTCGGTGATCAGGGTAGGGTACCTATCAGCACTATCAAGGGATGAAGACTGGTCAGTAAGGACCTGATTATCCCTAGCAAAGATAAACTCCATAGGAATGATTTCATCCACTCGAGGTTCGCGTAAAGGTTCATGATGTTCTCTACCTCTAGACGAAGATCTGGAAACCCTAGCTCTCGGAGAAATTAGAGACCTAGCAGAAGGAGGGAAAGTAATCTGGGAAGAGGAAGAACCTCTTGAAGGAGTAGAACTTAAACTCCTCAATCTACCACCTCTCCGGCTCCGTGTCGGATCAGAAGAAGGGGCCAAATCATCAACGTTTATCACTCCCTTAGGTTGGTTCGAAGAAGACATATTTACAAAGACGAGGAAAAAGTTCTTCACAAACAAAGAATGAAAGTTTTTCATGAAATTAAAGAAAGGAAAAAGGGTATTTATACTCGAAGACAACCGTAAAAAATGGGAAAAAATAATGATGTGAAAGTCATAATTGAAGGTGTCACATCGTGACTGATGTAGCCGCAAAAAGCCCTAAAAGGCGCCGAGTAATTGCAGAACCAACCCGAAGGTGACACGTGGATTAAGCATTAAATGGAAGTGACAAGCTACACATATGTTCAGAGAAGGATACAATGTTTCGAAGTAAAGCGGCGGCAAAATATTCCCGCCATAAATGCGTATCCACTTACCAAATATTAGTCGATAAAAAAAATGGTAAGTGGAGGGATTAGCTGTATTGGTAAAAAAGGAGCTCCACATGTATGATAATTCTTGATGATTCATCCAGTTACGTGGACCAAGAAAATATGACAGCTGGACATGATTCTATAAGGAGGTGTGAGGCAAAGAGGCACGACACGATATACTTACGAGGTAATCAGCTACGGGAAACTCAACCAGATTGAGACAAGGAAGAGACACGGTCAGAATGAATCCAGACGAAGCTACGGGCAGATTCAAAGATCTTCAATTAATGATCCACACGTTACACAACCTTCACGCAACAGTTATGATTATTCTTTGTAACGTTACATTAATGTAATAATTAGTCATTAATGTGTTATTATTACAAGAGGTAGACGTTATACAGATGAATTCCCTATATAAGGGAATAAAAGTTAACTTGTAAGGGACATCCGAACTACGAACATAATACACTTTACTTTTCTGTGTATCTTATTACTTATTTACTTGCTCATTCGTAATTATCATTATTTCTTGATTATCAGAAACCCGTGTTCATCCTAAAAATAGCTTTAGTCAAGGGAGCTAATTCTTTGGTTAAACATGTCTACTACAGATTTGTTGTCCACCATTTGAAAACGAAAAAAATCTACTAGCAGCATATTTTTTCGCACTTGCCTCCTCGGTATCATACTTACTCTGCAATGCTTTCCAATTTTTTTTTGCAGTAGAGTAAGTTCTATCATAATAATCATAAAAATTATCAGATAGACAATTAAGAAGATAATACTGACACTTATATGAGTCATCGTTGTATATTTTCATTTTTTTCTTGAAGGGCAATTATCTCAGCATCATTCATGGAGGAGTTATCTACTTTTCTAGGATTCTTCTCAGTTAAAACGTAAGAAACATTGAGAAGACCTAAATAAAAAAGTACTTTACCCTTCCATCTCTTGAAATGAGTACCATTGAAACGGAATGGCTTGTTAAGATCTCCAACCATGATATCCGCGGATTTTTCAACTGTAGCCATTTGAATCTCCTTAAAAGTGTTGGTGAAAATACAATTACAACTGAAAAATAAAATGAAGAAAATAAAATATCTTCAGGCTGAGGCGTGAATATCTCTCTCTCTTTAAGGAGATTCAAGCCCACTGCAGCAAAGTTTTCACTGGTCCATCAGTAATCCTCTTCTTGACTTGTCTCCCCCAGGATACAACAGTCCGATCACGTCGTATGACTCGAACAAACTCTGGACAAGTTATTGAGTCCAAAGCTCCACCAAGATGAACACCTTCCTTCAACAAAAGTAAAAAACTCTATTCTTCTTTTTTTTCACAACTTTAACCTCACTTTATAGAAACACTCTACAATTATTTTTTCATACCACAAAATGGAAGAAAGACTCCTATTTATAGGTGTAGGAAGTCTTCCTTGAATTAAATTGGAAGAAAGTGGGGTAATAAGTTATGACATCATGGAGAACATAGATAATTAGTGATAGAACATGGGAGAAGAGTTACAAAAGAGTTATGGCAACTTTCTACGTCATGGAGCAGTGGAAGTTATAGGAGTTATGGCCATTTTCTATATCACAGAGTAGTAGGAGTTATGAGAATTTATTTTAATAATAAAATGTAAATACACTAACAATTTACATTATTCAATCAAAGTTAAACCTCTCACTAGGATTCTTATAATTCATACACTTAGAATTCTTGTCATCAGTGCTACATAGTTGAAGAGAAATTCGATTATTTTATATAAGTTCACTTCTCTTATTATTTCTTTACTCCTCCGAGTATTGTCTCGGAGCTTGATATTTTTATATTTTAGTTTTTGAATTCCATATATAATATCATTGGTGATAGATACCTCTTGAAATTTAAGTGATTTTTATGGATTGTAATTGTTCATCCAATTTTTAGTAACTTCAAATTATTCACATGAATTGATTATAAGTTTAGATTTTTGTAAACTGATATATTTTATAATCTGTTTAATACGAAGATTGAACTGAAAAGACAATTTAAAAGTTAACAAAAATTACGATATTACATAGGAATGTATTTTTACTATACTATTTTCATGAAAATCTATACAGACTAGATGCCAATGGAAATTGTGTAACCTAAAATACTGGTAACTTCTGAATCACAGCTAAAAATTTAACATATAATGGAATCAATAAATAAATATTAAAAAAATAGGTTGTAAAATTTCACATATAAATTTGAGAACCACAGGTACATATTTTAATGTTAAAAAAAATTAGTCTATATAAGATTTTGTTTCATACGGTATGAGTATGATTCTTTGGAAGGAAATTAGGTGGAATGACTTCTTTGAGTGTGTTTGCTTGGTTATTGTAACGATCCGACCGGTTGTTTTGAGCTCTAGCTTGTAGTTTGACAGATTGAGGCCATGCGCAGCTTCGTTTCAAGTATTATGCCCCGTAGGCGTGGTCATAATTGAATTTCGGGAAGTTCGGAGTCAATTTGGAAAGAAAATTCTCATTTCGGAAGCCTTAAGTTGGAAGAATTGACTAAGATTGGATTTTTGAGTAAACGACCTCAGAATCAGGATTTGAAGGTTCCAACAGGTTCATATGATGATTTCAGACTTGGGAGTATGTTCGGAACGGGTTTTGGATGACCCGGGAGCGTTTCGGCGCATATTGTAGAAGTCAACATTTTAGAAGAAATTTCATAAGTCTGGGTTGAAGTGCATTTCAATGATAATGATGTACGTTTGGGATTCCGAGTCTGGGAGTAGCTCCGTATGGTGATTCTGGTGTTGGGAGCGCGATCAGAAGTAAATTCGGAGGTCCATGGATCATTTTGGAGTCATTTGGCTAAAGTTAGAAATTTGAAGGTTTTAAGAAGTTGAACCGGAAATGAAAATTTTGATATCGGGGTCAGATTCCGATTTCGGAAGTTGGAGTAGGTTCGTAATGTCGAATATGACTTGTGTGAAATTTTTGAGGTCAATCGGACGTGATTTGATAGGTTTCGGCATCGAATGTAAAAGTTTGAAATTCCAAAGTTCATAAGGCTTGAATTGGAGTGCGATTCGTGGTTTCGGCGTTATTTGATGAGATTTGAGGCCTCGAGCAGGTCCGTGGGATGTTATGGGACTGAGCCGTGTAATTGGACGGGGTCCCGGGGGCCTCGGGTGTGTTTCGGGATAATTTCGGATCATTTTTCCCTGTTTTGCTGTTGCTGTTTTCTGGTGCAACTGGTGTGCTCACGATCGTGGTCATTGGTACGCGATCTCCAAGAGGAAAATCTGGGGGATATTGGTTTGGCTTATGCGAACGCAGGGAAGGGAGTGCGAAAGCATAGGCTTGGGCTAAGACTACTACGCGAACGCGGGGCTTGGTAAGCGAACGCGTAGAAGGAATTTGGGAGCTGGGCCAAGGGCCGTTTGTCCTATGCGAACGCGAAGGACAGCATGTGAACGCGGAGGGTCAGGGCAATTGACCTTCCCGAACGCGTTCTGGGTGTCGCGAACGCGAGGGTTTTGCTGCGTTCGCGAAGAAGGGCAGTGCTGGGGCAGTGTATTATTTTAAACGGAGATCTTGGCCATTTCTTTTCATTTCTCTCTTGGTTGGGCGATTTTTGGAGAGCTTCAAGTGGGGATTTTCGTCATCTATGTCAAGGTAAGTTGTTTCTACTCCTTTCAAGTTAAATACAAGATTTGTATATAGATTTGGTCATGGAAATTGGTAGAAATTTGGGGGGTTTTAAGAAAGACCTAGAATATGTAATTTTAGATTTTTACCACGAATTTGGGCAAGGGAATTGTAAGAGAATTATAAATTTGAGTTCGTAAGGCTACGGGTAAACTTTATCTTCGAAAAATTTAGGAATTCGGGCACGTAGGCCGAAGGGCAATTATGTCAACTTTCCGAGCGGAGATAGGAGTTTATATAAAATGAATTGTTACAAGTATTAGAGTATATTCTCATTGGTTTGCCCGTTATTTGGCTAGTTTTGGGGTGTTGTGCATTGATTTGAGTCATCGGAAGGGCTTGAAAGCCGGTTATGGAACTCCGGAGCGAGGTAACTTTCCTTTCTAACCTTGTGAGGGGGAATTGTCCTCATAGGTGAACTAATTAAATATGTGCTACTATTGTGGGGGCTACGTACGCACAAGGTGACGGTAATTCGTGCGTAGCTACTATTATGCTTGTGTCCGGGTAGTCTAGGACCCACTAGCATGCTTTACTTATTGTACTTGTAATTATACTGATAAAATTAGACTATTTAATATTATCGAATTAGTCATAAATACCTAAGAAGGTTAAAGTTTATTTTTCTTAATCATCTAGAAAGAGAATTGATTTTTCCTTGTATAATTATTTTCCTGATAAAGCATGAATTTACTATCTGAATGTGTGTATCTATGAGTACCTGAGTCGCATGTATGATTCGCGAGGAGGGTAAATCTATTATTTATATATGACTGTGTCACATGATCGATTCGCGAGCGGTTAATAGATGCATCTGTGGTTCGAGTCGTTCGACCTTTCGGCAGTCCATAGTTTAAATTTATCGTTGGTTCGAGCCGTTCGGCCCTCAGCATACTTGTTCATGATATTTGCTGAGTATTTTATGTGATTTTTAACTGTTTACTGGCCTTGAATTATAAGTTGTCAACTGAAATGATGAAGACTTAAAATTTGTAAATATGGAAGAAGTTGTTATTTCCTATTAATATCTGTTAATTTCATATGATATCCATGCTTAGTGTCATCCTTAATTTTATTTAAAATTGACCTATAGCAAGTGTCAAATTCGACCTCTCGTCACTACCTTTTCGAGGTTAGGCGGGATACTTACTGAGTACACGTTATTTTCGTACGTTGCACAGGTACATGTTTATATCGTGGCCTCGCTTGGCGCCGTGGCATGGTTGACATGGGGACTTAGACGAGCTGAACCATCCCGAGATGACCCGTAGCCGGCAGAGTATCCCTCAGATGTATTGTACTGTATTTTAAATTCTTTGTCCAGTTTGTACTCCGGACAAATATTGTGTTATATGTATACTTCTTAGAAATTGCTCATGCACTTGTAACACTTGGTTCTGGGATGTATTTGTTAAATGAATTTTTAAAATATCGATAGTTACTCAGTAAATTTCCTTTGATTATTATAAAACGAAACAAAAAGTAACGATTTCAAAAATACTATAATAGGAATTTTAATTAACTACTTAGTGTTGGCTTGCCTGACGGTGGTGTCTGGTGCCATCACGACCTTAATGGATTTTGGGTCGTGACAACGTGGTATCAGATCACTAGGTTCTCTTAGGTCTCACGAGTCATGATCAAGTCTAGTAGAGTCTTGCGTATCGGTACGGAGACGTCTGTACTTATCTTCGAGAGGCTACGTGGTTGTTAGGAGCACCTTCCTTCTTGATTCCTCATCGTGCGATTTGATTCCTTTGAGGCTTATTCCTAAACTTCTTCTTGCTAAATCTTACGCGTAGCGAAGCCCTTGCTATGAATCGGGAATTTGAGGGATGGTAATGGTACTGCATATATGGTGCGTGATGTTTTCCATGCGTAGTTGGTTGGTGCTATTGTCGTTGCTCTGCGGAAGGATTTATGTTGTTCATCTCAGTAGTTGTGTTTCTGAGAGCTTTGAGGCTATGCTCAGGTTTTTATGATGTTAATGATTGGTCATCGCACGATTTTGATATGACGGTAGGATATTGGCTCATATGTTGGAGTAATGAATGACTTGGAGGGAGGTCTCCTTAGAGCTTGGTTCCGAGATTTCAGTATTTTATTTCCGGTAGAGGAAAGGCAATTGGACTACAAATGTTCGAGTTTGGGTGATAAAGTAATAAGACTTGGTGTTTTCAAGTGAGGTGGAATTTTCATATGTGATGTGGTATCCTTGTCTTTGATCGAATAGAATGTGTTAAGTTCGGCGGCATTGTGGTCTCTTCAGTTGCATGGGGTTAGAGTAGTGTAAAGTAGTATTGAAGAAGCGGCTGTCAGGGATCGTGGTGTGCGGTGGTTCGGGATTGAATAAGTATTTCTAATGCAGGCGGCTCGAGGAAGATGATCTTCGGAAAGGTTTGAAGTTGTGGTTATCTGATGGTATAAGTGCTACAGAGAATGATATTTATTCGACGCAACAACTGGGCAGCATATGATGAGGAAAGATATGTGAGAAGTGCTAGGCAGTGGTTCCATTTCTAGAAGGCCAGGTGTAAGAAGCGGAAGTCGAGCAGTTGCATGAAGGGGGTGAGTTCGACCAAAGTGGGAGAGTAGCAGCGTAGCATATGAGTTCCGTGGTAAGATAGTTGCCCACCCTGAGGAGAGTCTTGGAGTGATTTGAGAATTTTAGTAGACTGTGACTGGGTCCACGGGATTAAATTGAGATATTGATTATTACGGCGGGGGTCATTTAACTCGAAGAAGGATGCAATATAGCGGTGAATTGGAAGATATTGTCACGCTTTTAGTTGATGTCCACAAGGAGTGAACGCACTGGTGCAGTTGGTGAATAGGAACGGGCATAGAATAGGATATTGAGGTCGTAGTAATTGTTTCCCCGCGCAACGACGTGGGAGGATGTCGGCATGTAATTTTCATAGGTGGGTTATCTCCTGTGAGCAGGTTAGCGGTCGTATGGTTGGAAAAGTTTTTGCGAGGATTTCTATTGACTATTCGGTAAGAAGCCGAATAGGAATGATGTTAGGGATTCAGGGTGTTCATGAAATGCTAACTGAAGAATTTAGAGGAATTTGACGGGTTGGTTGTGCAAGATCATGTCAGCAATGAAGAAAGAATTTTGGTGGGTTCCAGAGTTGTGCAAGGAGTAGCTTCAGGCTAAGTGGGAGAGTCTCGCCGCCTGCGATTGGGTTGCAAGATTATCTTCTCATGGGGTTTCGGGTTATCGGCGTGTTAGCAAGCTATTACAACTAGGGGAGAGGAATAAAATGATAATTTGAGCAAATGATTTGAGAGATGTGTGGTATAACTGGACTTATTGAGGGAGGCTCAGGGTTTTGCTTCGCGTAGATCTGGGTTGCAAGGAAAGTGACTCAGTGGAGTGCTTCGTTGAGAGGGTGTTCATGTACTATAAGGGTCGTGGAGTTGATTATACTCGGGACCAAGTCAGAGTGGGTGACACTTAATAACGGTCCTGGAGAATTCTAAGGTTTAAATTGCGATGCTTAAGGATTTCAAGCTCGCGACATGGTTACGAATTGAGCTTTTGCAGTAGATCATGCTAGGAGGCTCGGATTGTTCTATGTTATCTTTGGATGGCGATGTAGCATTGGGGGGTATGAGATGACCCGTGGGATTTGAGACAACATGGTCTCGTGATATAAGGTCACTCGAGATGAGAGTGGGCTTGGGTTCACAATGTTTTGGATGAAGCTATTGTTATTTCTAAGTCAAGTAAAGGATAAATTTGAAGAAAATAGATTGGTTAGACATGGTTGAAATGGCACATGTACGACAGTGATCAGTTCCTTCAGTGTGATTAGGTTGTGCACGTGATTCGTAACGGTATTTTCAAGGCTGGTCGGTCGCCGTAATAGAATTTATTTGGAAATATTCGAGTATGATGGCCTGTCATGGGAAGGCGAATCCCGGAGGGATAATGGTGGTATAGACTACTACTTAAGGATTTTCATGTTTGGTGATTATGAGAATTTACTCGTGTGTTGTTGTGGTTCTCTTGAACTGAGGTAAGAAAAAGGTTTCTATATGATGAAGTGTTCACTCTATTAGTGGTTCGGGGGTTATGATGGAATTCTTGCACTATGTCATATTGGCATGTTAGGTGCAGTAAGCAGTATAGAACTGGAAGTAAGGATCAAGGTTGCAGTTCGGTGTTGACAAGGATGTCATGAGCTCGGATGAGCAAGAAAAAGGGAATTGAATGTTTAGAGTAAGCTGGTGTTGTCTTCAGTGTCACCTGAGATCGGTGTTTGGTGAAAGAGGCTTTGCATCCTGGTTATAGATTCTTGATTTGTTTTACATCGTTAGTGTGACCGGTGGCATGGATGTGCGGACTTGCTACCTTGTGTGAAGGTCGTGGGAGCGTGACCACGGGAAGATCGTACGAGTGTGACGTCTAGTCACTTAATTGATTGAAGATTCAAACCAAGTATAAAGAATGTGGTAATATCGCTTATTGGGAATTTATGCCTGGAGGGCGCTTGGTTCATTCGGTTGCGGAATGTGAGGGTTTGCTCCGGCTATGATGGTTGTGATTGCGTGTTATGAGAAGAAGTGGGTTAATATGGACCCAGGTAAGGCTATCAGCCTAGTTCACTGCGAGCAGAATCGGTTTGATGTGTGTGAATGGATTTAAATAGGATTATGGGCTCCATGTGAGTCAGATGTGTTCATTTTAGTATAGCACTTCTCAGGGAGGAGGAGTAGGACATCAGATGTTTTTCCATCCTCGTCCATTTCCTGTAATGTTATGTTGTGTCGTGTGAGTTGTGAAACGACTTGATAATTTCTTTTGTGTTGAGGTTTCGCGTAGTGATGATATTATGTGAGCGGTATGGCTCTTGAGATTCAGATCATATATCGCACCTCAGTTGTGCTTGAGTTTTGGAGCGTATGGCTTTATCTGTCTCCCCAGGATGGTATTATGCACTTAGCGTGCTTGTGACTGATATTCGAAATTTTGTGGTAATGGGCGATTTAGCTCGGTAAGTATCTCCTTGTGTGGATTTTATGTGTGGATCGGGTGGCACGTCGCCACGGGTATGTTATTTGGATCGGGTTGCACTCCGCAACAGTGTGATGTTGAGTAAGATTCCCTACATTTATTTTTCTTGTGTTGTACTTCCTATTTTCTGAGGAAAGTTCATATTAGTTGCGAATTGAGTAGTCTCTTCCTGAGTCCTTTGCTTTATGTATAATGTTCGAGTTGTGGCCTATTGGTTCCTTGTGGCATCATGTGAGACTGTTGGTTATGTCTGGGGTGATTTGTTTCCTGAGCAATTCATACTGGGTGAGACGAGATTACTGGATCAGGGATAAGTGCGATAAGATTAGGTGAAGTATATTAAAGGACAAATACCATTATTTGGTTCGTGACGAGGTGATGATTCTAGTCAAGAGGAGAGATTCAATGATTGGTTAACCATGTAGTTGGTTATGAATTTCTACACATCTCCCCCGCCGTGGTATTATCGTAAGCGTTATAGCAGGACTTATATATATATATATATATATATATATATATATATGTCCTAAGTGCATTGGGAGCATCAGATTCGTAGAATTTTGGCTATTAAGATCAGGGAATGTCATTATGGTTAAATGATGAATTATGTGGTGGATGATGCTAATTCAGCAAAGGTATCCAGTCATGTTCTAGTGCATCGTGTGGTAGTTGATACGGTGTTCATATATTGGAAACAATCCTGGCAGAGAATTTCGGGTGTTGGAATTGGGTTGCGAGCGTATCGTATGGATAAAAGAGGATATCTTCATATTTGGTCGAGCTAATGTGCTCAACTGAGTTGTGGTAGCACAAGTAGGTGCACGAGGTGTTAAACAATGATTTCAGACAACTCCAGAGCAGTCCTTAGCACGTTCGAGGACGAACGTATATTTAAGTGGGAGAGAATGTAATGACCCGACTGATCGTTTTGATCTCTAGCTCGTCGTTCGGCAGTTTGAGGCCATGAGAAGCTTCATTTCATGTATTATGACCCATAGGCGTGGTCGGAATTGAATTTTGGGAAGTTCGGAGTCAATTTGGAAAGAAAATTCTCATTTTGGAAGCCTTAAGTTGGAAGAATTGACTAAGATTGGATTTTTGAGTAAACGACCTCAGAATCAGGATTTGAAGGTTCCAGCAGGTCCGTATGATGATTTCGTACTTGGGCGTATGTTCGGAACGAGTTTTGGATGACCCGGGAGCGTTTTGGCGCATATTGTAGAAGTCAACATTTTAGAAGAAATTTCATAAGTCTGGGTTGAAGTGCATTTCAATGATATTGATGTACGTTTGGGATTCCGAGTCTGGGAGTATCTCTGTATGGTGATTCTGGTGTTGGGAGCGCGATCGGAAGTAAATTCGGAGGTTCGTGGGTCATTTTGGAGTCATTTGGCTAAAGTTAGAAATTTGAAGGTTTTAATAAGTTGGACCGGAAATGGAAATTCTGATATCGGGGTCAGATTCCGATTCCGGAAGTTGGAGTAGGTCCGTAACGAATATGACTTATGTGCAAAATTTGAGGTCAATCGAACGTGAATTGATAGGTTTCGGCATCGAATGTAGAAGTTTGAAATTTCAAAGTTCATAAGGCTTGAATTGGAGTGTGATTCGTGGTTTCGGAATTTTTTGATGAGATTTGAGGCCTCGAGCAGGTCCGTGGGATGTTATGGACTGAGTCGTGTAATTGGACGGGATCCCGAGGGCCTCGGGTGTGTTTCGGGATAATTTCGGATCATTTTTCCCTGTTTTGCTACTGCTATTTTCTGGTGCAACTGGTGTGCATCGCGATCGCGGTCGTTGGTACGCGATCGCGAAGAGGAAAATCTAGGGGCTGTTGGTTTGGCTTATGCGAACGCAGGGAAGGGAGTGCGAACGCAGAGGCTTGGGCTATGACTACTACGCGAACGCGGGGCTTGGTATGCGAACGTGTAGAAGGAATTAGGGAACTGGGTCAAGGGCCATTGGCCTATGCGAACGCGAAGGACAGCATGCAAACACGGAGGGTCAGGGCAGTTGACCTTCGCGAACGCGAGGGTCTTGCCACGTTCCCGAAGAAGGGCAGTGTTGGGCAGTGTATTATTTTAAGCCGAGATCTTGGCCATTTCTTTTCATTTCTCTCTTGGTTGGGCGATTTTTGGAGAGCTTCAAGTGGGGATTTCGTCATCTATGTCAGGTAAGTTATTTCTACTCCTTTCAAGTTAAATACAAGATTTGTATATAGATTTGGTCATGGAAATTGGTAGAAATTTGGGGGGTTTTAAGAAAGACCTAGAATATGTAATTTTGGATTTTTACCATGAATTTGGGCAAGGGAATTGTAAGAGAATTATAAATTTGAGTTCGTAAGGCTATGGGTAAACTTTATCTTCGAAACATTTAGGAATTCAGGCACGTGGGCCCGAGGGCAATTTTGTCAACTTTCCCAGATGAGATAGAAGTTTATATAAAATGAATTGTTACAAGTATTAGTGTAAATTCTCATTGGTTTGCCAGTTATTTGGCTAGTTTTGGGGCGTTGTGCATTGATTTGAGTCATCGGAAGGGCTTGGAAGCCGGTTATGGAACTCCGGAGCGAGGTAAGTCTCCTTTCTAACCTTGTGAGGAGGAATTGTCCCCATATGTGAACTAATTAAATATGTGCTACTTTTTGTGGGGGCTACGTACGCACGAGGTGACGAGAGTCCGTGCGTAGCTACTATTATGCTTGTGTCGAGGTAGTCTAGGACCCACTAGCATGATTTACTTGTTGTACTTGTAATTCTACTGATAAAATTAAACTGTTTAATATTATCGAATTAGTAAGTGAATACCTAAGAAGGTTAAAGTTTATTTTTCTTAATCATCTAGAAAGAGAATTGATTTTTCCTTGTATAATTGTTTTCCTGATAAAGCATGAATTTACTGTTTGAACGTGTGTATCTATGAGTACATGAGTCGCAGGTATGATTCACGAGGAGAGTAACTCTATTATTTATATATGACCATGTCGCATGATCGATTCGCGAGCGGGGTAATAGATGCATCTATGGTTCGAGTCGTCCGACCCTTCGGCAATGCATAGTTTAAATTTATCGTTGGTTCGAGCTGTTCGACCCTCGACATACTTGTGCATGATATTTGCTGAGTATTTTCTGTTATTTTTAACTGTTTACTGGTCTTGAATTATAAGTTGTCAACTGAAATGACGAAGACTTGAAATTTGTAAATATGGAAGAAGTTGTTATTTCCTATTAATATCTGTTAATTTCCTATGATATCCATGCTTAGTGTCATCCTTGATTTTATTTAAAATTGACCTATAGCAAGTGTCAAATTTGACCTCTCGTCACTACCTTTTCGAGGTTAGGCGGGATACTTACTGAGTACACGTTATTTTCGTACTCATACTACATTTGATGTGCATTTTGTTGCACAGGTACATGTTTATATCGTGGCCCCGCTTGGCGCCGTGGCATGATTGACATGGGGACTTAGACGAGCTGCACCATCCCGAGACGACCCGCAGTCGGCAGAGTCTCCCTCAGATGTATTGTACTGTATTTTAAATTCTTTGTCCAATTTGTACTCCGGACAAATATTGTATTATACATGTACTTCTTAGAAATTGCTCATGCACTTGTGACACCGGGTTCTGGGATGTATTTGTTAAATGAATTTTAAAATATTGATAATTACTCAGTAAATTTCCTTTGATTATTATAACATGAAACGAAAAGTAACGATTTCAAAAATACTAAAATAGAAATTTTAATTAATTTTTTAGTGTTGGCTTGCTTGACGGTGGTATCCGGCGCCATCACGACCTTAATGGATTTTGGGTCGTGACAGTTATGCATCACTTTAACGATTTTCAATAGTTTATAGGTTAGAGTAAAATGAAAGTATTTAAGAAATTTTGTGATGATTCTAAAAATAAAATTTGAGGTTGCGAAGAGCAGACACTTTCTACTGTTGAGTAACTGAATAATTTTTCAGTCAATGATTTTTCTCCTTTTGTCACACAAATAAATTGTTAATGATATTTAGCCACTCGGTGTAAAAAGTATTATTTTATTATATTTTTATACAAGTAATAGTATTGCCTAAGTTTTGATTTTCTTGCTCTATAAAACGTCTTTTTATTTGAAAATTTTGTCACTCATTGATACAATTGTTATATCTCTCGTCCTAAATATTTTTTTAATTTAATAAATTTATAAAAATATTTCTTATCATATACTTCCTCCGGTCCATAATAAGTGACCATTTTATCTTTTTATTTTGGTCCAAAATAAGTGTCCATTTATATAATCAAGAAGGAATTAATTTTATTTATCCAAAATTTTCTCTTATTTACATATTCCAATGCGTCAAGGTAACAATTAATTAAGATTAATTTAGTGAATACATCTTTTTTCTCTAGGAGTTCGTATTTCCTTAATGGGTGTGCGAAAGGTAAAATGGTCACTTATTATGGACAGAAGGGAGTAATTTTTTATTGATTAACGCAAAAAATTACGTGCAACGCACGTGAATAAGAATATATATACCAGACTAGAAAAAAGTAAATATTGAATTATGCCGGCTATTATGTAACAAACGGGAGATTTGCACCCTATGATCTTTTAGCGTTTCCATTTTAGTTTTGACCTCGTTAAGAAAACCTTTGCAAAATAGATTCAAGGTGAGCATTATGTAGTGAAAAATCCCTCTCACTAAATTTTTTTCATGCTCAACAAAACACAACAATGATGTTCTTCAATAGATAGACAATATAAGCTCAATGGAACATTATGCGTTCAATTATCTTACTACTATTTTTCACTTTTAGTTGTGTGCTCGTAATTTATTGGTAGAAGAAGAAGAAAGAGAGAGAATAAGAAGAAGATGATGGAGAAGAAGGAAGAATGATGACCCAAACGTATATGTCATAATTCATTTGACTCAAGTAAGTAAGATGAAGAATTAAAATTTTATATTATTATTTTCAACAACCACTACATTCAGCTTGAAAAGACCTTAAGTGAGGTAACATTTTCCTACAAATATTTCGTTCTTACTTATTACAACATTATCGGATTCAAAGACACATTTAAACCATTCTTAACAAGAAGTCCAGCAGAGACTAAATTCTTCCTAATCTCGGGAACATGAAGGACGTTGTTCAAAGTCATTACTTTGCCGGAAG
This sequence comes from Nicotiana undulata, assembly GCA_005239495.1. Taxonomy (NCBI): domain Eukaryota; kingdom Viridiplantae; phylum Streptophyta; class Magnoliopsida; order Solanales; family Solanaceae; genus Nicotiana; species Nicotiana undulata. The sequence goes on from MDKH01206860.1 coordinate 39,395, forward strand.
TCATTTTCAGAAATATCTTCCCACATCCTTCAATCTTGGCAGTTACAGTATTTCCCATAGAAAGCATCTCGTCGGGTCCAACAGGAGCATATGTAGCAAAAGCTTCTCTAACAGCATAAACATGGCAAGTGGCTCCAGAATCAATCCACCACTCCCTTGGATTGCCCACCAGGTTGCATTCAGAAGCATAACACATAAGTCATCAACATCTTCGTGCTTTTTCAATCATGTTTGCTTGACCCTTCTTCTTGTCTTTCTTTGGAGCACGATAATCTATAGATTTGTGTTCAGCTTTTCCACAGTTGTAACAATTACCATTGAACCGCTTCTTGTTTGGGTCGCTTTTCGGTCCAGAAGCCTGCTTCCTCTTTCTTATTTTGAGAAGTATCCTCAATAATGTTTTCTCCCATTATTATTGAGTTTCCACGGCCTCTCTTTTCAGCAGCTTTGTTGTCCTCTTCGATTCTCAACCCAACAATGAGATCTTCAAGGGACATCTCCTTGCGTTTGCGTTTCAAGTAGTTTTTGAAGTCCTTCCACAAAGGACGCAACTTCTCGATCATCGTTGCTACTTGGAATGCTTCATTTATGACAAGACCTTCAATGAAACTTTTGTTAGTAAAACTACTAAAATTACTACTTTCAACATTAGAATTAGTTCAATGTATACCTTCAGCAAGGAGAGCGTGAATAATCACTTGCAATTCCTGGACTTGGGTAATAACAAACTTGTTATCTACCATTTTGAAGTCCAAAAACTTTGCGGCAACGAACTTCTTCAACCCGACATCTTCAGTTTTGTATTTCTTTTCAAGCGCAATCCACAGTTCTTTTGATGTCTCCACGCCGTTGTAGACGTTATACAAAGCGTCCTCCAGTCTGCTAAGAATATAATTCTTGCACAAAAATCTGAATGCTTCCACGCCTCAATCATGAGAAAGAGTTCAGTCTCTGGAGTTTCATCGGGCAGCACAGGAACATCTTCCTTGATGAACTTCTGCAGACTTAAAGTAGTCAAGTAGAAGAACATCTTTTGCTGACAGCGCTTGAAATCAACCCCGGAAATGTTTTTGGATTTTTCTGCCGGTGTTATTCGACTAGTCGATGCATTGGCAATCACCATAGGAACAGCTTGGTTCCCGTTGTCATTCATCATTTCTATAAACGAATGACACAAACCAACGTGAAAATCACGTAGATTTTAATCTCCAATAGAGTAGAAAACCACAAAGGTTTTACTCTCTAGAAACAATGAATACAACACAAATACAGAAAATTAAAAAAAAAATTCTTAAGCTTGTTAGTAAACTATATTTGTAAAATAATTCTGGAGATAATAAAATAATATTCAAACAGAAATGTAAACGAAATAAAAACCAATTTGAGCCCACTGAATTCACAGTGTCTCCTTAAGAAATTTAATCCCCTCCTAGTACCCAAGGTTATGGATTATTTCCTCCCAGGATAGAACGAATTACACACTGGTGTAGTGGTACTTCAAACCCCAGTGTTTCAGCGAACACAAAGTCCGGTAGTAAATCACACTTACTGTTGCTTTCTTTGAAGTTAAAATATGCAGAAGAAAGGAGGAGAACTCAGAAATTCGTATGGAAAATCTTAGAGAATGGACTTGTATTTATAGCCAATGTTGGGCTGAAATCTGAAGAGGCGCAACTCTTCAGAATGGTTGTTTTTGCAAAACGGTCATAGCATAAATGCCATAACATAAATGGCTATTTACTCAACTATAAAGAGAAAAAATTGAAGAGGGTAGTTAATTTTCTGTTACAAAAACAGAAAACTGAAAAATGAATAACTGAATTGGATTTAATATTAATATTTATTTTAATATTTATATTTTGTGAGCAAGCGAGCGACGACGACGACGTGAGGCTTGCCTTATTCTCAATTCTTTATGAGCTAGAAGAAGAACAATTGTTTATATACCCATCAAAAACCTTTTCCTCTTCCCATATTCCCATATGAGACAATCAAGAAAGAAAACTCAAATATTTCATTTTTCTCTCCATTTCCCATAAATATTGAATTTTGCCGGCTATTATGTAACAAACGGGAGATTTGCACCCTATGATCTTTTAGCGTTTCCATTTTAGTTTTGACCTCGTTAAGAAAACTTTTGCAAAAATAGATTCAAGGTGAGCATTATGTAGTGAAAAATCCCTCTCGCTAAATTTTTTTCAAGCTCAACAAAACACAACAATGATGTTCTTCAAATTTCTTCCACTAAATCAATCTAAATCATTAAAGATAGACAATATAAGCTTAATGGAACATTATGCATTCAATTATCTTACTACTATTTTTCACTTTTAGTTGTGTGCTCATAATTTATTGGAAGAAGAAGAAGAAAGAGAGAGAACAAGACGAAGATGATAGAGAAGAAGGAAGAATGATGAGAAAAAAGAAGAGAAATTCTGGCCGAACTCTATTTTTGCACTACTTTTCTTTATAAGGTCAAAAATTAAACATGGCTCCTTGAAAAGGCTCTCCCGTGCCCTGAAATCTTTTGTTGTTTATTGGAATACGAAATTCTAAAAATAATAGTAAATACTTTGACACATACATATTATTACGATAAGTACTTTTATAATAGAGGTCTTTAATATGTCATGTCATTAAGTGTTAATCGATGTCCGGAACTGTTAAAATAAAAGATTTATCGTATACAAATAAGTGTAAATATTTTTTGGCACAAACTCAAAAGAGAAAAAGAAGGGAGCAATTGAATTGTATCGTTATTATTTAAAGAGTCATGTGATTTTTTTGAAAATGTTTCCCATCTTTATAATCGACATACAATTTTCTCACTTTTTGGTGATTGCAGCTCTTAATAGGTCTTCCCATATTTTTCCAAAAAAAAAAAAAATTAGGATCAGTAGATAGCTGAATTGTGGCTATGTGACTAGGAGGTCACGGGTTCGAGCCGTAAAAACAACATCTTGCAGAAATGCCGGGTAAGGTTGCGTAAAATAAACTCTTGTGATCCGGCCCTTTTTCGGATCCCGCACATAGGGAGAGTTTAGTGCACCGCGCTGCCAGGGGCGAAGCCACCCTTTTCAAAGAATGGTCAACTGACCACCCTTCACCGAAATATTGCGAAAAATTACACTGTGTATATAAATAAAATACTGATTTTAAATGTATAAAATATATATTGAACACCCCTTTGTAGGGAATTCTTTTTTAGTTTTTTCAAGTTTGAACATCCTTGGAAACATTTCTGGTTTCGCCACTGCGTGCTGCCCTTTAGATAGTTGAATTGTCTATCATGGCATTTTTACAAGTTGTTGCTAGAGAACAAGTATTGTACGGACCAAGAAATGAAAACTTCTTTTTTAATGGATCTATTGGCATAAAAAGTTACAAGCAATTTGGTACTAAAAGGTTACGTTACAACAAATGGACTTCGAACCTTGTACCTACCATTGGCCCATGTAATTGATCCAAACAGTTCTCCCTCTGAAGATGTAGCTTTGAAAGTCACTTGATAGCCAGTTTCTTCACTCGACTTGTAAATTTCAACGTTTTTGGAGTCACTCGGATTCTCAATGCATCTGGTGCTGTTATTATTGCTGCACTTACTGCTTCTTCTTCTTCACCAATGTTAGTTAGTTTTCTGGTCTTCTTCTGTGGATATAGAAACGGCTATCGATGGGTAGTTCATATTGAAGACTGATTCAGCAGTTGAGTTGGCGGGGCATGAAAAATTGTTTGGAAGTGTTTATGAGAGGAGTTTTATTGTTGATAGGTTATAGCATGTAGATTGTAGAGCAGAGGAATTGCAGATAGTCTGTGATCTCGGTATCATAAACCAAACCTGGTTTCAGTTCCAGACATAGTTGCTACTCCTGCACCAAAGTAATATGGCGTGGCAAGGTACTTTCCGTATGCACTATTGATTAACATTTGACTCTTCAAGTTGCTTTCCTGAAAAGCTATTAAAAAGAAAAGAGGGGAAAAAAGAGAAGAGAATGAGACTGCTTTTGCAAGAGCCGTCAGTAGCGGCACTGACATACTTTAACTATTATCAGGTTCCTACCTGTGGTCATTATAGCTGATGTGATTGCTGAAGGACTCCGGGAGGGATTTTGAGACTTCAGTGTTGCAGCAATTGCAGAAATGTGAGGACAAGACAAGGAAGTCCCTGGGAGGATGTTGAATAGTAGCGGTGCTTGGCTGGACCGAGCCACTTCTGTGTCATTTGCGAGCCAAGCTGCAAGTATTGCGGTCCCTGGTGCTGCAATATCCAGCTGCAAGTACATGTCAGAAACCATTCAGTATGTGATCTACAGGCAATCTAGCGTGGATCATAACTACTGCTTTATAACATAAGTATGTATCTGTGAGAAATCATGGGAGAAAAATAATATTATTGTGTGTTCTTCAATGATACAATGAGCCC